>VZUI01045193.1:0-33027 GCA_013401135.1 Cettia cetti | reverse complement strand
TTTATTGAGATCGCCCCCCACCCAAAATCTCCTTTATCGAGATTGCCCCCACACAAAATCTCCTTTATTGAGATCGCCCCCCACCCAAAATCTCCTTTATTGAGATCGCCCCCACACAAAATCTCCTTTATTGAGCTCGCCCCGCCCCCCGAGCCGCGCATGCGCAGGGCCCCGCGCGGGGGGGGCGCCCTTGGGGCCGGCGCGCGGCGGTGCGTGACGCCGCGCGGTGACGTCACTGCGGTGTGTGGCGGCCGGGGCTGCCGCGGCGCCGTCCGCGCTTATGGAGGACGAGGACTGCCCCGACCTGGTCCCGATCGGCGCCAACGGCGCGGAGCAGACCGATGCCAGCCCCGGCAGGAAGATCCCCGTGACGATCATCACGGGGTACTTGGGTGAGGAGCGGGAGTAGAGCGCGGCAGGGGCTGCGTGCAGGCCGGGCTGCCGCGGGGCCAGGGCTGCGGGGCGAGGCGCTCCTCACACGGGCCAGGCCCTCCTCACACGGGCCGGGTGAGCAGCGCGGAGCACTCCGGCCGCTCCAGTGCGTTTGCAGGGCCGCTCTGAGCAGCAGTGTAAGCACTCATTGCTGATTTTACCACCGTGCTTTCAGGGCCCTCTTAATTCAGTTCACGGTTGACGAAAAGCTCTTGGCCTCGTAAAGTCGGAATAGTGCATCGTGTTTGGCTCGGTTAAATGCGGACTGTATTGTAGTCTGAAAAACATGAGGTTCGGTGTTTTTCCTCTCGACCAGGAGAGAGTTACTTTGTGCTGCTCACAGTTATGGACAGTAAGGATCTGTTAAATTTAGGCTCGCCGTCACTGTTCTGAAAGTTGTAACTTTGTACTGCATTGCGCTGTTGCAGGAAAAAAAACACCTCTTAAGGACTTATAATGAAGGTTCCCTAGTTGTAGTGGTCACCTGCTTTGAACTAGATGCTCTCCAGAGATCCCTTCCAACACTGACAATTCTGTGATTTTGTGCATGGGATGAAACTGCTCCTGAGGCAGTGTCCCAGAGGGTGTCCACACGTTTTTTAACAATACCCCGTTTCAAGGCAGTTAGTATTAGTCCGTGGTTACTGATGGCAGAACTGGTCAGAAGAGGCAGAAGGAGGGAGAAAATTGAGTGTGCCTTTTGTTAAGAGAAGCATAAAAGTTAGTTTTGTTGGAGAAGACTTTCCAGCTAGTAGGGAACTTGTAAGTTTATCAAGCACTGACACTTAATGAATGGAAAAACTGAGTCATTTAAGACTGAGATTTAATGTCCTGATAGTTCTGTGGGGTCAAGTATACCTACAAATTAATTTCTACATCATTAGAATAGAAAGTAGGATTCTAGAATGAAAACTCCTGTTTAGAAGAGGTTTGCTTGAAATGTGCGTGTGCATACATAACAGTATTCTTATGTAAACATTTATGTGGGGGTTTTTTTGCATTTAATAGAAATATGGTCTGTGTTCTAGGAGCTGGAAAAACAACTCTTCTAAATTACATACTGACTGAACAGCATAATAAAAGAATAGCAGTTATTCTGAATGAATTTGGAGAAGGTATGTAAAAGTGCAGAAACCTTTATTTATGTCACAAAATGACAAGTACATAAAACTGCTGGAAACCAAGACTGTTGTAATTTTCAACCCATTAGTGAAATTATTAACATACCTCATAGTCTTCAGAGGGGCAGAAAGTATTTCTGCTGTTTTTCATAAAATAGTGACAGGAATTAATCTGTTTTGGACATAAATGTAGGCCCTCAGAGTAAAGTAAATAAATATATCACCCAGTTGGAAGTGCTATACCTCCATTTGTCCCACTTAGTTTCTAGTAAATGGAAATCAAAATAATATATTTGTAGATAATATTTTATTTCCTTTCCCCTCAGCTGTATGCAGATCACAAATCATCCTTCACCAGGAAAATGGGGAGATGTGTACTTGATGACTGTGGTTCTTTGTACTCTTTGCTTTCAGGATTTTTAATCCTCTAGCTATAATTTCATACCTGTACCGTAGTCAGAAGTTTACATTGTTTACACTGTGGGGGGCTTTTTGTTAGTTTGTTTTCATCTGGAGTCCCTTTCTTTTAGTAAAGTTTGTGGCACATTTGATGTGCCATCATCCAGTGGGGTTTGACCTTTGTGGGATCAGCTTTGTCATGGCTTTTAAATTTCTCCATAAAATGGAAAATAAAAATTTCTTAAGAACATATCAGAAGCATGGGCTCAGGAGAAAAGACTGTAATACACGTATCTCTCTCTTACAGGCATTGTCATGCAAGATTGTAAATTAAAAACATAGCACTACTTGTATTTTCAGGAAGTGCCTTGGAGAAATCTCTGGCAATTAGTCAAGGGGGAGAACTCTATGAAGAATGGCTGGAGCTCAGAAATGGCTGCTTGTGCTGTTCTGTAAAGTAAGTAAGGACTATTGTACAAGTTCTTACAGGGGATATTGTGGGGAATTGAGGAAGGGAGAATACATTTAGGATTTGATTCCTGAAACTGGTGGTAGAATTGACTGAGACTTCTTTTGTCAGGTGAAACAGCAGTTGGGATTTGGGAGGTAGAAATTTGTTTCCTGTTGCTGCCTTACTGGACTTACTGGTACTTACTTACTTTCAGAAAGTAATCTAAATACCAACTTAAACACCACTGGGGTATTGTGGAGTAGGCATCTGTCCCTCTGTTGTTAGTATTATGTGCTTCTATGCAGAGAGCTGAAGTTTTAGGCAGGCTGGAAGCAGCACTTGGGTTTCCCAATTTCCTCACAAAATACTTACTTTGCTTCTTTGTACGTTGGTTACTGCTTCAATATTGTATTCATCAAAAAGGATGAATGGAAAACCTTTTGTGGCCTAAAGAAACACAATGTCCAAATCTGTAAGCTGATGGTCTTGTTAAAAAGCAAGGGAGTATTTGTTTCTTTGATATGTTTTTTACTCTGTTTGTTCAAATGCTGAATTATTTGTGCTCAGTTTGCAAATAAGGGTCATGGGCTGTTTGTCCTGGAAATTTGGGAGAACTGGTTTTGTGCCTTAAGTAGTATTAGGTAGCAAGTAGAGAACAGAAGATCTTACTGGATTGTGTTGTTCTGGAATGTCTTTTGCTGTGTTTTATATACTTTGGTTTCTTGTGTAAATGCTATACATTTCTGCTTCAGGCTGATTTCATCAGCTCTAATTCAAGTAAATGTCACATGTTAATCTTGGTGTAGATTAGGTAGAAAGGCAGAGCAACATGCTTCACTTCTACCTCAGCCCTTATTTCTGTCATAGCAGCTGCCAAACTAAATAGTTACATATTTACACAGCCCTACTAGCCTTTACAGGTTGTTCAGTGTTTGAAAACAAATCTGAAAGTCACCTGATGGGATTAGGCAAATGCTCTTTTCAGACCAAAATGAAATAGAAAACTGAAATTTGCCTAATATTATACCAACACATAACTAAATTTTCATTGTAGACTGTAAGTCTGCAAATGTCCTGACTTAGAACTTTTGCTTTGATGATGCTGACACTGTGTTCTGCATCAGAAGATACATTTAAATACATGCTTTAGCTTGTTTTCTCTGTTCTCAGGTTTAATTGTTTCTTCTTACAGAGACAATGGTGTGAAAGCAATTGAGAACCTGATGCAAAGGAGAGGAAAATTTGACTATATATTGTTAGAAACAACTGGTTTGGCAGATCCAGGTAGTTCACATTACAATTTTCATAACCATGATAATTATTCTGTTTTTATGACGTGCTTATTTGATCACCAGTTAGTTCACTTTGACAGTTGTAATATAAAGTGGTGAGTTGTCAGGCATCTATGCTTTGATGGTTGTACAGGCTCCAGTGAATTGGTTGAGGTGCAAGTTTGAGGTTGTGTATTTGGTTGGGTTCTGTTTGTTGAACTTGCTCTGTATTGAATTGAAAGCTTAGCAGAAATCCAGATAAAATACTTTTCCATTTAGAGAAGACATTGGGCTTAGCAAAGAGAATCATACTCTGAAACTAGTAGTTTTTGATGTTCTACATTCCTTCTTTTAAAGTCTGAATAGTTGGCATCTGTTGTATTGTTACACTGGTTGTGATAGGCCTTATATTTTGTGAAGTTGTAAAAATATATTGTGAAACAGACTAGAACATTCTTCTTAAAGAGCAATAATAGATTTTACAAAATCCTTCTATACTCTTCAGTAATATTTATTATAAAAAGGTGTTTAAACTTGAATTCCTGTTAGGAATAGCTATCCAAAACAGTTTTCTCTAAACCATCCACATTAAAAATCTGTTGTAGATGGAGAGGGAAAGAAATTCTTATCAGAAATTCAATTGTTTCCCCTTTATGAGACTGGTGCTTTCCAGCTCCAAGCTAAATAGTTGTCATTATAAAGTAATTTTCTTCAAAAGACAGGACATTGATTTGGCCTCTGTTACACACAAATTCTCTTGGAGTCAAATTGGAAAACTATTAAGCTTTTTGGAAAAAAAAAAATCTATAGACACCAGAAAACAATTTCATTTTGTGGTCCCTGCTATATCTTGCGTGAGAAAGCACCAGAACAGCTGACAGGTATTTGGGTCTGATACAGAGTGGTGTTTGAAGGACTGCTTGGTATCACTTCAGGTGGACAGGTTTAGGTGTTGTAATGACTTTAGTTGCTGATCTTACTGTTAGCACTACAAATACAGTTTTTCTGTGAAATACCTCAATGTATATAGTTCACTGGAAAACTCTCAGTTTTGCAACTGTATGTATACTGCACTTCTTAGGAGCTGTGGCCTCCATGTTCTGGGTTGATTCCGAGCTGGGAAGTGACATCTATCTTGATGGTAAGAAGTGCAAGCTTATTTTCCTATGTATTGGCATTTCATATCTGCATTTAGAGTAATGTATTCTTGGTGTTTTAAGGCAAGGTTTCAGAAAATGTTCAAAATGTATGAACTTGGTTTTCACACTGCCAGATTTGATGCTTGTTTATGTATTTGGTGAGATGTTTCATGTTGCTAAATCCAATAAAAATTGTGTAATGCTTTTTCTAAGGGATCAGATATGGACAGCTCTTGATTGTGATGTAAGGGGGGGGAATCTCACTAGCTAGATGTTATAAAACCTCATTTAGGACTAATATTGCAGCATGCTTTTTTTCTCTTTCTTCTTTTTCCTCCTTCCCCTGCAGTGTAGTGTTTCCTAAAGGGTTTCCTATTCTTCTGAATTCATAACTTGTCAACACCCGTATATTTCTGCCTTTTTTCTGCTTTCTACACTTACTGTACTTGCTGGCTCTAGTATTTGCTGTGTTCCAATAAAAACCTGAGATTACTGAAAGATAAATCATCACTATATGTAGCTAAAGAGCAAATTTTTGATGTAGGAAAAACCCTACTTTTTGGCTAAAAAAAATGCCCTTCTAACATTTTGGTCAGTGTGTGAAATACCCATCTAGCCAAGGAAGGAAACATTGAGTTCAGTAAGAAAGAGCTTCCTGAGTTTCTGACAGAGGCTTGCAAATTCCTGATCATTTACCATCAGAATGGCTGCATATGTCAGTCAGTCCCTTCATTTGTTTCAGTGTTCTGTAAAAGCATACCTCAGCCAATTTCCTCTTGTGAAAGATGAGGCATCTGCTTTGTGAGAACTTCTCACCTGGTTCTGTAGACATTGTACTACCAAAGATAGGACAAGGAATAAAAAAATATTAGGTAACAAGTTTAATCTTCAGATACTTTAAGTGCCTGCAGTTTATTGTAATTAGTTGTAAAGGTGCTGATATTGTTACCTTTGTACAGGAGGTTTGCAAGTTGTAAAACTGTCAGCTGATTTCAGCACACTTCTATTCTATTTTAATGTTTTCTTTTAGGTATTGTGTCAGTTGTTGATGCAAAGCATGGATTGCAGGTAAGTTACTACATTTGTTACAAGTTCTAAAACTGCAGCATTAGAACAGCTATTGCAGTGATGTTCATGTGGATTAATTAATTTTAACAATAGCTGTGATTCTTACATTGAATGAGGATGAATTTCATTATTACCATGTTTTGAACGGGCACAGGGAAGTACTGATATTCCCAGGAGATTCTGCAGATTCTTACAGACACAGCAATATGTTTGACAAGAGTTGCCAGGTTGCCTCTATAAAATTACATTGCAGTACTAGAAAACTCTGCACCATCTTACCTAATACAGGTTCCTACTTATCTAAGTCATACTCTTATTTGCAATTATATGAATATAAGTTTATAATTTCTCTACTTAATGTCTGTGTACCCCTACTATTACATCAATCCAAGCCTCTCCCAAGGCTGCAAATCAAACCCTTCAGTATTTGTGGAAGTTTCTATCTTTCTGTCTCCTACAGCTAAGTACTTGGTTCCTTCTAGTTCTACCTCTTCACCCAGGAATCTTGCTTTTAATATAAATAGGCTTTTGGATTACTGTAAAAACAATGGAGAAATTGGTCACTGGTCTGTGCTACTTGAAAGGAGAGTCTAAGAGCAGATGTCTTATAACAGTGTGGTAACAGCTGAGTTGGGCCTAGACTGGGAAAGGTACTGATGTGATGGCAGCTGTGGTGGGGAGAAATGACAGCACAGGTGCCCTGGTACTGCTTCACATTAAAATGTTTTATGGAAGCAGATAAAAAGAGCAGGTATTAGAGTAATCTATATAAACTATAGTGTAAGAGCAGACATATATAACAGTGAGTTTAGGTCAGCAAAAATTGTGATTAAATCAAATAGTTCAGCTTTTTTTTTTTTTTTGTAATATGTGGGTGTAAATATAACTATTTGCAACTTTCATAACTCAGGAGGTTACTGCTTTGATTTGGTTTTGACTTTTTGCAGGATTCAAAAAAAAGTGACCATAAAAAAAATTCTTAATCATATGAAAATTCCATGCTGTTGAAGTGTTTTTAATACTTCTGCATTTACAATGGCTGCAGATGGCTCAAAGAACTGAAGAATAATGGTTTACAAATAAGAGACTGATTCTTCCTGTTTAAGATTTTTTTTTTGTTTGGATTACTTGGGTTTCTCCTTTCATTTGTGCTTATCTAATAGCTGATTTACCAAAAGGGTAGAAGTCCTGCCCTCTCATCAATTTGTGTTGGACTGGAACAAATACAACCTCATAGCAAACCAGTTTGGCAAGTGACTGTTGTTGTGTTCTGCAAGAACTTTTGTGGAGAAGTTGGTAGAAGAGTGAGGGGAAGGGGGTAATTTCCAAGCAGGAACAGTCTTCTAAATCAGCTCAACTATCACCAGAAGTCATATCATGTTTTAGGTCAGCCCCTTTTCAGCTGGGTTCCCTCATACTAATTCAGATGTGTTTTATTGCTTGCAGAAAGGTTGTTCTGTTTATCTTTTTCTTCTTGCAGTGCTGAATTAACTGTCTTAGATTCAATATAATTGTGTTGCACACAGCAGCACAAAATTATTACTGTTTGAAAACTAGTTTTTTAAATATTAGATTTTCAAGTAATATAAGAGAAACAACACAAAAATTGTTTGAAACATTCAAATTTTCCATCTACTATTACCTTTGGCAGCTCAATGAGAACATACATTATCTAATCAGTAAACTTGTAAAACACTGTCATCTACTCAGAATAGTAGCAACTTCAGACTTTCTCAGTTGTGTACTAAGTTAACAACTTTTGCTTTGTGTAAGAGGATTTGCTAGCTTGTTTAGTTTCTGATTGCAAAGCCTGACCTCAACAGCTGCTTATTCCTTAAAGAACTTTGAAAGCCATACAGCTAATGACATTGAGATAATGGGCAGCAATTTAAGTACTCATGCTTCAAAGAACCAACCCATCACAAGAAAAGCTGACAAACATCCCTGTGACCAGTCAGCCAAATTGAACCTGAAGTGGTAATTGATACCATGGGTTATCACTAACGGGATTGTCACACAGCAATCTGAAATACTAATTTCTTCAATCGAGGGCAAACAGTTGGACAGCTTGAAGTTGCAGTCCTCAACTTCCAGGACCTGGCATCTGAACTACTGACATCTGTTCTTTCCAGGGCAACAAACCTAAAGATTAATTGAGTAAAATCAGTACACAGAGGATTACAAAGAAAAGGTCAGAGGAGAGGTTCCTGAAAATCATCTTCTTGTTATGCTCTGCTTAGGTTGAGCACAATCAGGAAACAACCTGTTTTCTTTTTACATGATAGCTTCACAGTATGCAATAAACTATTTTTGTTTTTCAAGTAAAATATAGTTAGATGCCTGATAATTCCAATAAAGCAAAGAAAGTTTTCTAGGTTTTTAAAAAGATATATATTTCCCATGAGAATTGATTCCACTTTCAATTTGGTTTTTCTATAACTTGAAACTGAGATTTTAAAGTAATATTCTTGATACATTTAGAGCTGATGAAATAATGCACAGGACTTTAACCTTTCCAGAGATGTAAGCAAGTTCTTACTAATACTACAGCATCAGTTTGAAGTTTTACTTCCTCCAGATGTCTGTGGCATTTCTCTCCAAGAGATTGCTGCCTCCATGGCAGAGTGGGCAGAAAATAACTTGTAGCTAGACCTTTGCTGCTTCAGTGCTGCTGTGCCTAAGTTAAGTAAGGCTTTGTGTTCCTAAATGTTATGCTGGTTGAGATGCAGGTATGCTTTTCCCTTCCACTAATTCTTCTGTGAAGACATTAGACAAGTGGAGATGATACTGAAACTCTTGTAGCTTCTGATCATGGACAAACTTGCCAAAGAGTAGTGACTTACTCATACAAACCTGGAAAAATTTACCAATTTTTACTATCAAAGTACAGTTTGTCTTGTACAGTCTTCCAGAGAAAGAGTGTGAAGTTACATCTATGAAATTCTGTGCTGCAAGCCTAGTCTGTTAGTTAGTTGAGTTCACAATCATTTGTAAAATTACTGAGCCTTCATTTTCTTCCAGATATATTTTTTCCTTGTTACTGTATGTCATGGTGACTTTTTTACTTCACTGAAAAGCTGAAAAATAATTAAAATAAACATTAAAAAGTTTGCCAACTCTTTAACATTCTAATAATAAAATTAATTAGAAGAGTTTGCTTTTAGATAATTATTAGTCTCTGTAATGGTGAATGTATAAATGTAATTTTCACCATCATTTAACAGAAGGATTGTAGGTGCCATCTTCCTCAATACCTTGTTGAAAAACAGATCTCAACTGAATTTGGTTTGGCTTTCTTTAATTACAAATTAATTTAAATTTAATTAGAATATGATTAATCCAATTCTTTTAATTTTTGTTTAGCACTTGACAGAGGAGAAACCAGAAGGCCTTATCAATGAAGCATCTCGGTATGGATATAGAATCAAGTTAGGAATTGTACTGTATAAAAGTTCATTGCAAATGGGTTCTTTTATAGGGCTTTTTTCTCCTGCTTTGCTTAAACTGAGGTAGATTGGTGTAATGAAGTAAAATATTGAAAAGTAACTTAATGTTTCATTTGATCTTTCTGCTAAGAACTGACTCTTCTATTATGATAGTGATGGGATTTTATTTAATTGAGTTAGAAGCACCTGTGTTGGGGGAATTAAAAGTTTTGTTAGTATCTATCATGCTTGAAGCAGAACTGGAGATACAGGAATACTTTTTAATAAATGTGGATCCATAATAATTAAAGATTATTGTAACAATTGAAGTCTGTAAAGCAAAGAGACTTCAAGTATCACATTACAGGGACCACATGCAAGGCAAACAGGGATTTGTAAAGTTTGTCAATCACTTAGCACTTTGGATTAGATGACATAAAAAATGCCAACAAAGAAACAAACAGAACAACCTGAAATAAAAGAATCTAGCAAGCCTTGATTTGATCTGTTAGGGCACAGAAGAATGTATTGGAGAGAAATCAGTAGTACTTTAATAATTCTTCATGATGTTCTAGTTTGATTAATGCTTTCCCTTATGTCCCAACAATGTTCATACTATCTTTTGGGGCCATGGGAGAGGTAGTGTTTCTGCCTTACAGATAAAATATTTGTTTGTTAGTGATGTCTTTTTCTCTCTTTTTTTTCTTAATACATAGGCAGGTTGCATTGGCTGATCTTGTAATCATCAATAAAACAGATTTGGTTTCAGAGGAAGAATTGAATAAAGTCAGAACATCTGTGAGGTATGAAACTTTCGGCATAACTGTAACACTGTACTGCCTCAAAAATGAATTTAATCATAGTTACTTATTTACTGTTGTTAGAATAGAAATTAGATCTCATTATTAGATTGACAGAAATTGATAAACATATAAGGGAAAAGAGACTGCCTCTTGCTAAAGGTACTTCTATGTGCTTACATAATCTTAGCATTTTGTCTGTCTAGGTAAGAATTGATGTTATTTACTAAGGACAGGCCTTTGTCTTAAGTGTTTATGTTCTTATGTTTCTGAGCAGCTGTTGCCATTTTTGAGAATTAGCAGAAATGAAAAAAAAAAATCCTGGTAAATATGAGTTCACTAGCAAATGCAAAGAAGGAAGTCCCACACAATTATCATGGGAGCAGAAGAACCAGTGGTCTGAGTCAAATTAGTGATTGAAGACATTGCCCTTTTCTATCAATACCATGATAAGCCAAATTAAACACTAAAAATTTTAAATATTTTACAACTGTATGAGTTGTTTGAAATAGGAAAATAAAAATGCTTAGACTGAGCAGAGTGTATAGTGAATAGCTTTGGATAGAAAAATGCTGTTCTCTCTGGTGGTGTCTTGCCAGAACTGGTGAAGTTCTGGCTGTTAGTGGAAACCAAATATCTCAACTCATATTTGACAGTTATTTAACAAGCTGATAACAGAGTTGGGATTCTGTTTCACATATTTCATATGGTTAACATATTCAAACAATATATCACAGTTGTATTTTCATCTAACTAATGATTTTTCTATTTTATTTTAGGTCAATAAATGGACTTGTTAAAATTCTAGAGACACAAAGATCAAGGTATTAAATGGCCACTATTACTAGGTACTAGATCCTGCTTCTTTTGTGACAGTTTAAAGTGTTCTATTCAATCAGCTTTGTTAAGGGAAAATTATTGAATTAGACATATTTAATCCAGTATTTGTTTTTTCAGTAAACATTCAGAAAAAACCTATAATAATTGATGTAAAATGCACCAATCAGTCCTAGCAGTCTGAAGGATACACTGCTCTCCTAATGCTCCTGGGGATACAATATCCATTTAAGTCCTTATTAAAGAAGAAATCTGAGTCAGAATTTCAACCAAAAATAGCAAAAAGTGCTTGATTTTTCTTGTTGTAACTTCCTTCCGCTGCTTTCAACATCATTTTGTAGTAACAGCAGCAGCAATGAGAATAATATTTAAGCATTTTACATCAATTATTATTGTGGATTATTGTGGTCAATGTTCATAAAATACAGGTTTTCACTTTAAACAAATTAAAAGGAAAGGTAACAGTCATAACCTAAATAAAGGATACTTGGCTTTTTAAAGTTCGTGGCAAATGTAGTTGGAAATTGTAGAGAAACATATTTGCTGTTGTTGGGAGATCAGATAGGACCAATTTTGAAGAAGATGCTAAACTAAGTGGTTTGTGTTTCAAATATAGATTAGGAGGAGATCCAGCATGTGATCTCTGCATATTGTACGGTGTCTGATGCCAGCTAGCACTGTGTTTTGGATATGAGATAAAGTGGGTCTCAGATTCAGGCCTCAGTGACAACTCTTCGTTACTTGTAAATATTCTCCCATAAACAACACACAGGGTCTCTTCCATTATTAAACATTCCAAATGTGAAATAAGAACAAAAGTAATTTATTGTCATGTTATTTGATGACATACCTTTTTTAGGGAGGAGTTGTTGGTCAAAAGCCCACAATTAAGAGGGGAGGTTACTATGTGATTTTTTTACAACACTGCTGAGAACAATTCATGACTGGGCTAGTCATGAATTTATGCAGGAATTGTTTGTAAATTCCATTATAAATCTTTCATCTTAGAAACTGCCTGGTACAAGTACTGTTGAATGTAAGTTTGATGACTCTGTTTGTATTCCAGAGGTGGTTTTTTTTTACCTCTCAAGTTCTTTTTATTTAGCCACATGTCATTAACCGCATCTGAAAAGCTATCAGTTGCTATTAGCAGTGAAATCTGTCGTCTGTATTGCTTTGTGAAGAAAAGTTTCTTATTCAAGTTTATAGGTGGCCATTCTTGTAAGCAGATATGATCAGTACTGCTTATTCTGTATTACATTTTTCATTTGTCTGTTTCAAATTGTAGAGTTGAAATTCCTAGTGCTAGTGCTTGTCTCATAAAGTTGTTTCAGTTTTGTTTGCTAACAGTGTGTCAGTATAAGCTACATATATTCCAGGGGTTTCTGTCTGCCTTGAGAGGCTCAAAGTTCCATTTCCCATTTAGGGAAAATAATTTATTATTTAGGCATTCAGTATAAGGGATTTTATCATGTTTTTGGAAATACCTTGTATTTTACTGTATTGTTAAAAATTTTGTTTCTGTGCTTACATGTTATTGTGTAAATAAACACAGCATTTCCTTGCAGAAGACAGTACAAACCACTGATACACAAAAATAAGACTAAGTATTAATGGCGTTAGTCTGATAGACTAGAAAAGAAACATAAGCTTCAGTAATCACCTTTAAAACCTGACATTTAAATACATCAAAAATACAAAGCTTTCTTTTTTCCCCTCTCTTTAGAGTTGATCTCTCTAGTGTATTGGACCTACATGCTTTTGACAGTTTATCTGGAGTAAGGTATGGTGATAATTTTGTTGTCTTCAGTTAGAAAAAATATCTGTGTATGAAATAGACACACTGAAATCCTGGCTCAAATTTGCATTTGAGTTTCTGTTAGAAATTCTAGGTTTGTCTGTCTTGTATAGACCAGGACAGTCAACATTTTAAAAATTACTGCTTTGTAAGTGGTAATATCAGATGGAGTTCTTCTTCAAATGCCTGCAAAAACCTTTTTGACCTTACAAAGTTAAATAAGCCAGAGTGTGTGTGGTTGGTTGGCTTTTTTCCCCAAAATGCAGGTTTTGGTTTAATATCAGAGTAGATTTGTACAATTCTCTGGTTCTTTTAAAGCATTTTAAAAAAATTTCTCCTTTGTATCATGATGAAATGGAGACTTCCTTAGATTTCACAGAAAAGAATGAGGGCCAAAGTTCCACGACAAACAAAGGCTCTACAAATTCTGATCAGTTGGTGTTTCTTATTCCTGGGGTTTTTTAATGCCAGCTGCATGCTTCAGCATCCTGGATGGGTGCAGAAGTAAAATGGGAAGGAGGGGAAAAGGTCTTTCTGTTCATTGTGTGTGCTGAAGCACAGCAAAGAGAGTGAGGAGTACTGGAGCAATCATGAAGAGAGGGAGAGAAAAGGAGAGCAGTATCAGCTTCAATTTTCTTCCTGCAAATTTTACACTTTACACTTCAGACAATGAAATGGAGCAAATTCCTTATTCTCAGAAGGGAGAAATTGCAGAACATGCAAATTAGTAAGCTCTATTAGATAATACGTGCTTGTGAGATTTCCCCCTGAACTGGTATCAAAATGACAGGTTTGGGTGTTTTGTTTGCTGGCCCTGGCTTTTGTCTGATCAGTGAAATACTGTAGTGTTTGTTTGAAGATTTCTACCAATGACAGCATCAGGGAAATACCAAACTAGGCATCCAAGACAAAGTTAAGGGAGGAGGGAAGAGTTAATAGATAACTCTCAGTTTGTAAGCCAGATCATAAACTCATGCTTCAAGTTCTTAAAAGGGATCAGCTAAGTGAATTGACTTGTGCTGGAGCCACACAACAGAGATAAAAGAGTAAAAAGATGTGAACCAGAAAACTATAGTTCTTGATAACAGCAGTTCACAGTTAGATCTGATTATTTATAATATTAGGTGGTGTTCTGTGAAGTTTACTAGTTTGTTACACTTCACAGATCTGAGAAATTTCTTAAGGAACTGACAAAAAAAATCTATTGCTTTCCTCAGTCTAGTCTTCTCTCTTACGTCACTCAGACAGAAGTTACTTCAGAGCTTCTCAATATTTGGTATTAAAAACAGAGGAAACACTCTAAAATGTCAGCATTTAAAGACAAATTCTAAAAATACCAAGAAGATTGTAGACTACTTTAAAGTTTGGTTTATTTTTATGTTTGAACTCAGCACAGCAAAACTGCTTACCCTGTTTTTAGTTTCTAGATACAGAAGTTCATACATAAAATATTAGTGGTGGTTTCAGTGCCATCACCTGAGCAGAAACTCTTCTCATCCAGCACCACTTGAACACAAGTACACACCAGTACATTAATAAATTTGTTCTTTTAATGGCATATTGCAGGAAGGATTTCTCTTAGCAGACAGCAACAACATCTGTTTGGTGTGACTGTGTGGTAGAACCTTGTAGTCTGTATATACCCTGAAGTCACAGGAAAGACGTCACAAATTCTGGATTCTGTGAAGGGCAGTATGAGAATAATTCAGCAAAGCAAAGAAAATAGGAGAACTAGGAATGTGAAATGTTACATCTGTAGCAGACAGTGCCTTTTTCCCCCACCATAAAGGCTCCTTAAAATTTTTACAGTCTTCAAATTAGGAGGAGGGATTTTTATGGACAATCTTCTCTGAAGTGGCAAGAGAGCATCATAGTAACTTGTGCTACAGTACTTCTTCTCTGCGTGTTATTCACAATACAGAGAGGAAACAGAAACAGTACAGAAGACAGCATTTGAAGAAATTTTGTGTTGTCTTGATTAATCAAGACAGATGTGGATGTGAAATCTAAAGCTGCAGTACAATTTTGTGTTGTCACACAAAAAGATTCAGTAAGACCCTAAATACTAGTTTACAAAAGAAGTCCCCAGGTTCCTTTATTGAGTAGAGAGTATCTGTTTTAAGTTAGCAGGCACACTCCACAGTAGAAGTGAGCTGTACAGCTGGGAGGTGGAAGCTGGTATATAGTATTTCAGTTTGTATTACAGATTTAGTTCTCTCAAGCAACAGCTTTGCACATTGTTTTCTTCTTTATTTTAAAATACTGTATTTTTTTAAAAAAAACCCCAACATCTATTAACTTGGTAAATTCTAGTTGTTCATTTTTTCTTGCTTGCTTGCTTTAATGATGTAGTTTGCCTGTTTTACAAGGAGTATCAAGGGTGTTGTGTTCATTGAAGCATAAATGCTGTTAATGCTGAAGATATTGAAAATCAGGACTGTAATTCTCTTTATGTTTTAAAAACCCTAATTTCTAACACAAACAATTAACTATATTAAGTATAATTACTAATTTCTATTTTGAGATTAAAACTGAATTAGCTGTTGAAGCTTATTTTGAATATATAGTCTCTCTTTGATATTTCAGTTGTGCTCTGCAATACTGAAATTTTAAAAATTTTGAAATAATGATATTTTGCCCACCCTACTCAAATGCAACATTTAACTTTACCTATTTTCAGTTTGCAGAAAAAGCTTGAGCATGTAAAGACAACACATGAGCATTTAGATAAGGTAATTACAGAAAATACTGCTTCGATGTTTTTGCAACAACAGGGCTGTTCAATATTTCATGCTAATTTTGTTACCATTTCAGAAGGTTTCAGTTAGGGAGTAACGTGTTCTAAGGTATTTGGAAGATAACCTAGATGACACAAAAGGAATGTGCTTTGTTGGAGATAGATTCTAAATGGCTATATTAAGTCTCACTTTCAAAAATAGCTCATAAGCTTCCAGTGCTGCAGTCATGTCATTTGTTGATTCACATGAGAGCATTAGTGAACCAAAGAGAACTACTTGTTTTTTTAGGTATTTGCAGAAACAAGTCCTAAATTTGTAGGCAGTCTGTTCTGTAGTTTTTCTGTCCAAAACAAAATCTCTGGTTGAATTGTGGGTCTCAGTCCTCCTTGGGGTGTCTCTGGGTGGGTGGTGCTCACCTGTAGGCTGCAAGTCCCCTTCAGTGGCTGCAAAAAAGTAAAAGCTTCTGGTTTTTTAAGGTGTCTTAGAAAAGTGAACTTTCTTCAGAAAGTTTCTATGATTACATTTAATTTTCAGGTTAAAATAGGATGCATACAGTGCCTGTGTATTTCTTTTTGAACTGCATATTTTAACTGTGAAGTTGCTAGTCTTGAAAACAGGAAAAGGCAATTATAATTTAATTTTGGAACTAATGATTAAATATAAAATCAGTTCATGCTCAATTACAATTACAATGACAATGTTGATAGTTTTTGTTTAATCAAAATTTTTAAATATGCTCAGTTATAAAATTTTTATAGATCCCTAAAGTAGATAGAAATGCTAAGTGGAAACCTTCCTGAATGTTATGAGCTACAGTATCCTTGTATTATTAAGGAGGTTATTGTTAGTTTTGTAGTGTGGAGCCATTTGACAGAACTCATTGTTAGTATGTCTGTTTAGTTTAACACCCACATATTTAAGATGATTGTGGAGCCATTTGAGGCATGAATGAGGGCAGAACACAGTGCAGTGCTGCAAGTCCCTGTTGTATGACAAAGTGTGCTTTTTATCTTCTTGTTGAATGGAGCACAGTGAACTTTGGTCTGCCACGTTTTGAAGCTGCTCAGTGTGTTAGCTCTTGGTTGTTTAGATAAGTTTGCTTGGTCATTAGACAAACATTTGCTGCTTGTTGCTTTAATTTTTTTTTCCCATAAGTTAGACTAGTCATCTGAAGGTAGTTGTTTGAAAGCATCATAGGAAGTAAATCACTCTCTGTTCTTCCATACCACTGTGCAGTTATAGTGACAAAAATAAGACGTTATTATTTCTTCTTTAAATAATTTTTTAATTTAAATCACATGTTTAATTTTCATATTTTCTTTTGATAATTGATCTTGAGCAGTTAGCTGGTGGTTGCTTTGGAACAAAACTTATCTTCAGACATCTTTATTTTCTGAATCTATTCCTTTATAGTCTGTTTAGGTTTTCTTATGAAGTAAGTGCAGGTTGCCTTTTCTGAAAACTATGTTGAATATTTATTGTCTGATAAAATTGTCATGAAGATTTCTATGCCAAAAAAATAGCACTCAACTATATTTGAAACTTGATCATAATAGTCTCTACAGCAAAGAATTATATGGTAGCAGCTAATGGCACTAAACTGTTCAAAGAATTGTGTATGCTCTGTAAGTGTACACCCAAACAGAAACAAAAAGTAGAGCTTAATTTAGCAAATTAGAGCAGAACAGAAATAGATAATTTTTTAAAAAAATTTGATTTTGTCATATACTTGCCTTTTTATAGGCCAAGTTATAAAGAATACTTTTTGAAAGAACTGTATCGAGATGTTTATTTAGTTTGCTAATAAGTGTATCTTCCCCATTTGCAGGCTATTATTACAGTAACATTTGAAGTTCCAGGAAATATAAAAGAAGAAAACTTAAATCTCTTTATTCAAGTAAGTAGTACATCACTATCAACTCAAAAAATCATTGTGGCTTTTTATAGAAACTCGTCCAATGCCACTTTTTTACAGAAACAACTTCTTCTTTTCATAGAATCTTCTTTGGGAGAAGAATGTGAAAGATAAGGCTGGGTGCACCATGGATGTCATAAGACTGAAGGTTAGTCAGAAATTACCAGCTTCTTTTTCTTGTGTTTTTTCATCTTTACACCTAAAAAACTTGTGCTGTCAAGTTACAACCTGTCAAAGGTGCTGCTGTAGCAGAGCAGATGAAATGGAGAGTAGCAGGATGTTCCATGAACAGCTCAGAAATCTGAGATAGCAGAGCAGCAAGCATTGATCCTACTTGTTTTGAATGGAGAGGGACGATGTACAGTCCCCAAACATCAGTGGCAGGGTTAAAAATCAAGGGATAGTTAAATCACTTTCCATTTTCCCCCAACACTGCTTTGAAAGATACCATCCATCTCACTTCTGTAGGGTTGGGATTCTATAGATTGGATCCTATAGATTGCTAGGTGCATTAAAAATTGTTGCCATAATATGCAGAAATTTGGCATAACATAGGAATGGAATAGTAGTTGTGGTCTACAATTAACAAAATTTTTTCTTTCTTTAGGGAAGTATCTTGGTTTAGGGCAAATTCTGGGAGGAACTTCCAGGAAGTATGAGACATGTTTTACAGAATGTCTTCCACAAAAATATTTTAGAACATTGTAGTATGAAGTGATGAAAACTTTTAATAGAGCTTTTGATATGTGGGTTAATGGATTCATGTTGACTGTAATCCTTTTTAAGTCTGTTCTAGTTGTTTTACATCACAAATGTTTATTCTTTCTCCAATATTCAGAGATTCTATTTCAAAAAAGTAAATATACTGAGCGTAAAAGCTTAATTGGACTAATCTGAAATCAAACATTTTTGTTCATTGTACGTCATTTTGTTGGCAGGCAGGCTTTCATGGACTCCATGTCAAACACCATACCTGTACTCAAAGAGGCATAGTAGATGTTGACATTTAATTTTTTTCTTGAGCAGGCTAGGTACTGACAAACGAGGAACATAAGACAGAGTATGGTAAAGTGTAATTCTTAGCCTTTAACAAAATAAGGAGATGTGAAAATGGATGTTATGAGTAGATGTGTTGATTGATAATACATGTTTATTTTGACTAACAAGTGCATAGTTGCCAGAAGTACTATTCCCTGCTTGAACTAGATTGAAAGTTTTGTTTTCCCTCTTGCATATTTTATTTTTAAAGTTTTGTTTATATACCCTAACAGTTATTTTTCTGATAAGGGACTGGTATCTATTCAAGGCAAATCTCATCAAGTGATAGTCCAAGGTGTCCATGAGCTCTATGACCTAGAAGAGACTTCAGTAGCCTGGAAAGAAGATGAAAAGAGAACAAACAGGCTGGTCCTAATTGGTAAGAGGAAATTGCGCATCTCCTTGTTTGAATTTAAGAAGCCTTTTTTTTTTTCACAGTCTTCTGATTTGGCCAGTGAAAAGCAATCAGGCAAAATTGGCCAGAATAACTGCAGTGAGTATGTTCAGCATAACCCTCTCTCAAAGTTTATCAAAACCTCCAGAGGTTTAAAATTGCAGCTGAGAGGAGTCTACACTATACCTATTAGTGCCACCAAAATCACACCAAATCGAATTAATAAAATACTAAGCTTTCATAAATTATGTTGGCATATTTAATGTTATTTTTAAAATCTGTAATTATAAATTGGGTGATGGGAATAATTTGAATGTTTCGTCAAATATTTAGTAACTGTAAGGAAGGTAATTAAGGGTTTAAAATGTCTAAAATCAGTTTTGTTTCTAAAAAGCTTGCAGTGCTCACGTTGTGTATTTCTGTTTTCTGTTTATTTCTGTTTTCTGTGCAAAGTGTTTTATTACAAAAATAATTTACTTTTGCCCCTTTCCCTTATTTGTGCAGCTTGAAGTCTGTTGTTGCCTTAATTTTAATACCACTATTCTCACTGACTGATACAATAAACATTTTCAAAGGTTAGAAGAAGCTACTTGTATGTGTCTGTAATGCACTGTAAAATACAGTTAGATATTTTATATCTCTTTACAGGCAGGAACCTGGACAAGGAGACCATCAAAGAAGTATTCATAGCCACTGTGAGAGAAGAGCAAGGAAACAGTTGACGTAAAACTGACATAAAAGATTAAAAGTCTGTTTTAATCCTGCAAGAATTTTATGATAGAAAAGACTAAATGGCACGGACTATCGTAGTTACTCTCTCCTCTTGCTGTTTATGCAACAGTTAAACCATGAAGTCTTCCTAAGAATTCCAGATGACCTACTGCTTAAAAATTAGCTCTTATGGTCTAGAATCAAACACAATTCTGCTATTTTGGATTTGGCTGAAGCTGAGTCAGCAACATCATGTAACTGTGCAGAAATACAGATAGGCAAAAGGCTGTTATGTTCCCCATGAGGCATTACTGTAGGGATGTGGAAAACCTGTCTGAAGCCTAGTGCTTTCTCTTGCTGACCCTCTTCCACTGGGAATAAAGCAATAGGGATTATTGCCAGTGATGTAATCACAGTACAAAATGTTCAGTGTTTACTATTAAACTGTCTTCCGTCTCTTTTCACTTGCTTTGTGATTTTTGAATGTATGCACTCATCCTGGATACTGCCAAACCTGTTGTATAAAGAATGCACAGGTAGCAGGGGCGCAAGATCTCATGGAGTCAATGCTCTGCACAAAAGCTGTGAGTGCAGTGTTCGGTCACATCGTCAGCAGTTTCAAAGATGTAGCTGAACCCTTCAATCTTCTAGGCCATGACCCTGCCAGTTCAGGATTTGGGGAACTGGGGACTGCACATTTGCACATTTTCAGGCTGCTCTGCATGATTCGTTATGGGGTTCTGTGACACAATTTTGAAAAACTAGCTTGAAGCTTTTATCTCCCATTACAATTTAGAGTTGAGCTTCTGGCCCTGTACATTTTCTAGTATTCTTTGTTCACCTCTTAGCTTTAGAGGGATATTTTGACTACAGCTGTGTGAAAGCAAAATGAGTCAATGCAAGAAGATAATGAAGAATTAAAAAAGTTTACTAACAAAATTTTAGGACATGCAGTTCTCAAGAATGGACTTCAGCTACAGTGGATGATGATGTGTCAGCTTGGTGATGTGTCAGAATAAGTAGCAACTTTTTTTCAGTACTGAGGAGTGTTACTTTTCTCATGCCTAAAATTGAAAAGAAGAAGGACCATTCCCTCATTCTTTCCCTCACCCAGTATCAGCAATCTTAAATTTTTTCACTTTGCTTCTCCTGGACTTTGGAATTTGTTTTCAAAATAGCTGAGGATAGAGAAATGTATTAATCTTTCATTTAAGTTACGTATCTTAGCTAACATTGAGCTCTTTAGTCTCCCAGTAGAGACATCAGCAGGCATGACTTCATACCTCATATTAGAAGTAGTTTTAGATAGCTTGAAGTGGTTTTCAGGACTTAATTTTTTCTCTAAAGCAAGGTATGAAGAGAGAACCATCTGCTTACACAATGTTGCTTTGTGTTTAGCAGACCTTGGTGGCATTTGAGTGAACTGGTATTGCTGAGTGATACTGTGACTGTTTCCCTTAGCAATTTTAAAACTAGTATATGTTCTCACTGTTTTGGACTGCATAAATGACACACAGTCCTGCATGAAAATTTGTTAAGTGATAGTATTCACTGTTATTTATCGAGTAATAAGATCACGTGAATTTTAAGTTGCGGGTAACACATTTATATTTTTTGCTGCCTTTGCTTCTATTTGTCACAGGAAAAGTGATCAAAATACCTCTTATCTTAAAAATGCCTCATGTAATGGAAGAACTGTGTTCTCTTTAGAGTGATTAATCGCTGAAGTGTTACGAACTTCCAATTTCAAAAAAGTTCAAAGACCTAATAGCTTCAACCACCAGTCATAAGGGCAAAAACAATGCATGGCTTACATGGAGTCATATTTTCGTTGCTTATTTTTTCATATTTGCTCACCCACAACACCCTCCACCACACTCTTAAGTTCTGATGACTGTCAATATACTGGGGGGGTTTTGTTGCTGTAGAAGGGCATCTCTGGATGGAATTGTATGCTGTGCACTCTGTATAGCTCATGCTGATACAACTTACTCTTGCTAGGGCTTTCCTTGCACTGCTTGCAATGCTAGTGTCAGAGAATTCAGTCAGTATGCACATCCTTGTCTCTGCTTGTCTTCTGTGAATCGCCTGCGTGTGTCAGGGCATCCCCTGGGGTGGAGAGCAGGCAGCTCCTGAGCAGGGTGGGAGTTTGTACTTCTCTTGCTGGCTGTCAGGATCTTCCAGCTCTTTGTCCTCTGTTCTGTTCACACATTATGGCAGTGGAAACATGCCAAGACCTGGCCTTTATCCTGGTCTCCCAAGAAGAGACCACTAGTATTTCTTGGATATTTATTTAACCAGCTTTTTCTGGTTTGTTCCTGTATGCCTAACCTGGGGTGATGTGTCTTGTCTTTGCATCATGCCAGAACAAAAAGAGGAGGAAAAATAATGACAGGTCTGTAAAAGCTGTGAAATTCAGTAATATCTGTTTTACTGGGAGCTATGTCAAGGATGGCCTTCTCCAAAGAACTCGAATTGGGTTGAAGTGAGGTTGTGGAGGAGGGTGAAAGGGACAGGCAGACACCACTCAGCCCTGTCTTGGGGTTGTGGTGTGGATGGTGGGGCAGCCAGGGGATGCTCAGGTTGGACCTGGTGAAGACAAGCATGTGCAGGTCTGCCTGTGCAGGTCCTACACCTTCTCTGAAGAAATGATGGCCAGCTAGACCTGGGCTTACCTCCCAGACACATAGCTCCCACTAATGCTGCTTCAATCCTTCCACCAAGAGGCACAAAGCTCTAGGTAGGAAGTGATCTTGTCAATAAAAGTCACATTTTGTTTCCTAGTAGAGGCAGAGGAGTTTCTGTCCTAGGAGCAAATTGCAATGATTTGATCATGCCTGTGCCTTCATGAATATAAAACATCTACAGAAACAGACTTTTCAAAGCAGCATTTTCTCCACAGTATTCTATTTTCCACATGTTTTTATGAGCTCCATTAAACTTGAAATTAACAAAAATTATATCCTTTCTTGTGCCATTTGCTTATGTCACCTGTTGGGTTTAATCTTCATGAATTACCCAGGAAGATGAATGGATGATCACGGTTTAATGTATTATGCCCTTTAAAATGTAGGCAGTTCTGAATTTGGTAGTGTTTTACTAGATTCTTACTTTTTAATCCTTATCTATAACCTGCCTGCTGGAGCAGGTTGTTGTCCATGTTCCATCCCAACTCCTGTAGGCAGCATGTGACCAGAGGGGACAGGATGGATAGGGTAGGGGTCCCAGCCACCTGCTGTCCTCATGAGCAATCCTGTTTCTCTACTGCTGTGATCAGCCCAGCTGCCCTGCAGAGCTCACAGCAACAGCATCTGCCTTTCCTTGTGGGGCATTTCCTCTGCTACCAGGAACATTGGCCCAAACAGCCTCCACTGTTTTTTGTTGCTCCCTCAGTCCACGTGAGCTTTTTTTGTGTTTGCAGCTATGGTTTACTCATCCTGCACTGCTCTACAGCTTCACATTGCATCCAAATTTGTTATATGAATTATATATACATTACATACACTGCATGCAGGCCCAGGTCTGCATGGCTTTAACTGAATGGAGGTGAATTGCTTACAGCAGGGGGATTCCAGTGCCAGGCCTGTGCTGCATTTCTTATCACCCCTTATGCCTGTACTCCTCCAGGACACATCCTTGTCTCCACTTCTCAAGGCCACTGATACTGTATCAGTCATATTTCCCTATGCTGCATCATTACATTAAAGCCATAAATATCTCATCCTACATAGAACGTCAGCTTGTTACTGTTGGCTGTAAAAAATACAGTTGTAACATCCAAGGATAAAAGAGTAAAACAAATTAACAATTTACACCTGGGCAGTTAGAGAAACTGTTGTCACAAATAAATTGAAGAAGGCGGAGCTTCAGGCAGGTCAGGAAAAGCTTGGCCAGGCCAGGTGTGGCAAACTTCGGCCCTGAGGTGCTGCAGACTCAGTGCAAGGCTTGTGGCCTGTTGCTGGCAGTGGCATCCTGCAGGATGACAAGGCTACGTTCCCATCCCACTGCCCTACACACAGTCCTTTGCTCTTCCAGCCGTGTGCACAGGCAAACGGAATGAAGAAGAAATCCAAGTCTGGCTACGGCCAGCAGCTCCACACAGACACCTGCTCAAGGCATCAGGGCTCAGCAGCTTGGCCTCAGCCCCACACACCAACATCCACAGAGATTTTCAGAAAAGAATGCAGCTGTAACAGATCAAGCGTCAAGCAGTCTAAGATGTGTATTGCTCATTAAGGAATGATTAAAACATTTCTAACTTGCATTTACTTTAAAATACTGGTTTAATGTGTGGTTTTACTGTAATGCTTCAGTCTTTGAGCATAATGGAGAGTCCCAGTGATCTTCCTGTCCTCAATCAGCTAGTTTGAATTACCTACTAATTTCACATTGATCTCTCAATAGGATTCAAATCTGTTGCATCTCTTTCAGTTCAATAATTTTAATCTACAGGCACAGTTAATTTGTTATTTGGTTTCTTTATTGCTTTCTCTGTACTGTTCTTGAAATGTTCCAGCTTCTTTTTAATAAGCAGCTAATAATGAACTTATACTGTTAAAACTGGAATTTTTTTATAATTCACTTAAATGCAACAGACAAGGCTACATTTCTGTCTTGACCAGTGCAGAATTTTGTTTTAATTCACAAAAGGTGGTTCAGAATCACAGCATTGAATCTCATCTTATGGAGAAAGTTTATTAAAAGCCTCTACATATATATGACAATTGCCTGCTGACAATACACAATATAATGCCATTCTAATGTTATAACAAGATTAAAGGGCCTGGTTGTTGTAAACTGATACGGCTGCTATCAATGCACTGGGGGCTACCTGATCAAAGGCTTGGCATTCCTATGACATTTAAGCTGTACTTTCCAGGAGGCTTCAATCATAACCACAGAATCACAAAATCATAAAATAGTTTGGTTCGGATGGGACCTTTAAAGGTCATCTAGTCCAACCCCTGCACTGAGCAGGGACATCTTCAACTGGATCAGTTTTCTTATAAATCACAGTCTGAATAAACAAAACTTCTTAAACCATTTTTTGCTTCTTTGTAAATGTTCTGCCACTTGTTTATGAAAACATGACTGTGGGATCAGCATCTGCCTTAGGAGGAAGTTACTAAAATTGTAAACTGACACAATTGCTGGAGTGCTGGTTTGCAAACAGGAATATCAGAAAGTCCTATCTCAGAGGTCAACTCAAAGTTAAGACTATAAAGCAGCATAATACTTGAGCTAAAATAAAGAATTCACTATCCAATAAGTAAGCTAATTTTACTCGGTGAAGAACTCTGCTGTTGTTTCCAGGGGAAGCCGAATTTGATCCAGAAGAGCATTTATCCCAGCTGCTCCATTTCTTCGTTTTTGCCGTCTAGAAGACGAGCTACTCACAGGGAGGAAAATGTCACATTAAACGAGTATTTGGTGTCACCTAGCGGTAATATTTGTTTCAGCAATTTTGTCAGCTCGTCAACGATGCAGATGCAGTCTTCTAGGAAATTCTATCTGATTTTGGTAGTACACTTCTTTTCTAAGTAATAAAGGAGCAAGTTTATGGAAAATAAAAATCTGTATCACTTTAGACTTATGGTTCAGTCTAAAATCAGAGTGAGACGTTTTTCCCCCTCCTGCAAATTCTTTCTTCTAAAAGCAAGAGAATACTGACTTCATGGTTTTGATGGAGGACTTGCTGACATAGTTGCAAGATAAAATTATGATATCAAAAGTGCCTGGGAAAGTGAGTTTTAGCTTTCCTGCCCCACCACCATAGGAAGAGGGATGACTTTAATCATGTTCTTCGAAAAGAGTGGTCTGAGTGTGAAGTGATGTCTTCGTGACATATTTTTGGTTTGGTGGGGATTTTTTTTACCTTCCCCTACCCCGCCAGGCATCCTTGATGCTACAGGATGGGCAGTGCTGCTGATTAATTATATAGCCATGAAAGTGACTGGATGGGAATTAGCATCATTGACACAATCTGATCCAAAGTAAAACCTGACAGGCAAAGGTCAACAAGAGCAAGTCAAACCAACCGCCTTGGTTAAACAGGTAGGTAGAAACAGCCCTTCACTTCTGTGCAAGAGGAGCAGCTGGGAAAAGAACTGGTGATTCTGGAGTAACTAAGTCAGCAAGTTACTTCTCTAAGAGCATTGTAGTCTAAAAAAACCAGACTTGTTTGAGTGAGTTCAATGAAAGATTCATTTCTGGAGTGATAGGCTACAGAACCAGATGAAAGGTCAGGCAAAACTAAGAATGGAAGACACCAAAAGAGAAAGGCTAATTTGTCTGACAAAAAATTTCCAATGGTGTACATACTAATGGATATCCCCAACTAGGCACCCTTCCTGGCTTGCAGGTTGTGAGAAGTGAGAGCAAACTCTTCAGAGATGAGCCAAAATGTTTGGTAGGTTACAAAAGAGAAAAATAAATCAGACTTTGGCTGCAGAGAGGCTGACAGAGCAGATATGCCCACAGAAGGAGGCGCTGCTCCACCACGTTCCACAATTCACCGTGGCACCTGCAGTCACCCAGGGTCAGCAGCTGCTAGCCAGGACTTGGATACAAATCTCTTGAGGTGTCCTGAAATTACACCTTTGATTCATTTTCTATGATTTTTCCCTGGACCTTAGTTAGAGGTTTCTTCTGGACTATTTTTATAATTTTAAAGAACTGTTCTTATGTCTGCCCCATCTTCCAGAAGAAACAATGAGAGTCACTTGAATATGGAAAGGTTGTTTAGCAGACGTGGTATGTTGCTGTGAGGAATTTTCTTCCTTTCATCAGCTATTGTCAGAAGATAAAAGAAGTTCCCTGGCCAAATCAATTTTCCAGGTAGATTTTAGACTATGTATGCTGAAAAATTACTTGACCCTTGACATGAGGGAGAGAAGAATTCTTAAAAAGAGAAATATATCAAGTGCTTTCTTGAAAAGTATTCCCTTAAATGGCAGAGTCAGACACAACTGGCATGGGGAAGTTAACTGTTTTTCAGTGGGTGCAAAAACCCCCAGGCAAACTGTAAACAACTACACAAAGTAATCAATACCATAATGTTGACACTTATTAAAGAATCACTGGAATTCTGTCTGAGACTCTGCCTTAAAACAGAGATTTTTAATCCTTAGTTCTCAAAGTGCTTTCTAAAAGGCCAGTGAATTTGTTTGTTGAACTGAGACTTAAACATATTGCATCTTTCCCAAAAACTCAGAAATAAAGCTGCTATTAAAATTCCCTTCCATTTGAAGGAGCTGTTTTTCTATTTTGCTTTATTCTACCTTTTTTGTTTGTTTGTTTGTGTTTCTGTGCTTATGTTTCTGAGTAGTTTTAGCTTTGAGTTCGTCAGAGATGCTGCAGATCAGAGCAGAGTGATGGCATTTTGCTTTTATTACCTTGCTTTATTGTTGTAGAAGGCCAACATATCTAAGGCAAGAAATCCCTGTATCAATCATTATATCTTCCTTCAGATATGTTGGTGAAGAGGTTTTGTGGGAACATTTCTTTCTCTTGTGTTTTTAAATTTTTAATGTGCTTTGACTTAATGTTAAAAATAACAGGCTTTTAAAAGATGAAAAATAGATCTCTACTATGAATTCAGTCTCTCTTTCATGTACTAATCTGTTAGTACAGCAAGAAAAACAGCATATTTCTGCAACTTTTACTACCTAGCAACCTGGGCTAGGAGTTAGATAGGCAGGATAAATTGGAGAATGAATGTCCCTTTTCTGTGTTACCACTCCCAGCTCCCAGCCTCAAACCATTGTGCCTCAGCTGAGGTTTTCATTTTACTCAGTAATTCCACCCCTTAGAAGGATGGAGATACACAGAGAACATGCTTGCTTGTAAGGAGATGACTTTAGACCCTGAAGTAATTTGTTTGCCAGGAACCCAGAGTGCAGAAGTGGGTGATGATGTGAAAGAGGCCATTCAGTTGGCAGTATCTGTAAGATGCAGAACATTGTAGAACATGATGTCATCTAGCATTACAGTCTGGAGGGCCCTGTCATATGTCACTCTCATTGGATGTAGTTGCAGTGGCTATTTCCTGCACCTCTGAAAATAAGACTGGGAATCTGCAGGTCTGCAGCAGTAGGAACAGTTTGGAAGTTGTGTTTTATTCTTTGCATATCATGTGCTGGAATGACAATCATACAGATAAATTTTCCACTCTTAACTGGTGACATACTTGGTAAATAACCATAAATGGAAGTGTAAGGCTTCCAAAGTGTATGTGAAATAAGTTCCTGCTAAATCAGGCCTTGACAACATGGAGCTTACTTGGCAGTACAAACAGCTTGTTAAACAGAACATATCTGTCTCCGTCACAGTCTAGCAAGATTGTGGTGACTGCACACTTAATTTCATATAAAGTAAGATTAACTAACCTATTTTCAGTTAGAAAGAGAGCATCACTCATTTGAGAGTGGGCAAAACTATCTGAATAAACTTTCTGCATCCTTTGGACATTTTGGAGGATGTTCTTTTCGTAAGAGTTTCTTTCTCTGTTAGGTTATGATTGATGACTGTCCTGGTTCATTTTCTCAATCCTTTTCTTCCTTCCTGTTTCTCCTGATTACATGGATAGTAACAGGCAATTTTTAAAGTCAGACCTGACTTACACAGCATTATGAGCTGCTGGCATAGCAGTAAATCAGTTACCAATTACAAGAAATATGTTTTCAGGGGATTTTTGGGCTTTGTAAATCAATTTGCACATAAGGTTCTGTGAAAAATGTTCCTTAAAACAATCACTCTGCTTCACAGTAATTACAGACTTGCAGTTGTAGTGAAATACAGCCTTTGTGGGGATTAAGTAAAATTTCCAGAAAAGAACTCGATGGATATCCACGAGATCATAAATACTTCTCAATAAAACTCTGCCACAAAGGAACTAATTTTCTTATAAGAACATAAAATATATTTTCTCTGCCTTTTCTAACATAATAGAAATGCTTGCATAGAAAAATTTAAATTTGTGAACTGAAAGACAAGACAGATAAAACCAGTCTAAATATCAACAATTTTTTCAATTTTATTTTTTTAAAATTTCTTAAAGCTACCAAGTAATTTACATTTTCAAACAAAATTATAGCAAGTTTGCAAAAAAAATAGTAGAAAATGTCTCATTTGGAAGCCCTGGGATTTAAAAGTGGTTTTGTTCTTATTTGCAAAACGATATATTAACTGAATTGCAATTTTTGGAGTGGTTTAAATAAACTGACATTTTATTTTTAGAACTTTTTTTTTGTTTCAATAGCTCAGGCTAACAACTTACAATAAGTGCATGCATTCTTTATATGATAACTGCACTATAGGAGGAATTGGAGTATCCATCTCAGTGGCAGGATGAGAATTTGAACTCCAGAACATGGCACCATGGGGAATGGCTGAATTAATTTTGAGTACACACATTTCTATCTGGAACACATATTGCATGAAACAACTGTAAAAATATGTTTCCATCTAAAACTCAGGTATTATACCAGTGATGAATTGTGAGCTTGAAGGCAAAATTTGCTTAGTTAATGGCACTGGCTCAATTCCCCTGCAACATTTGCAAGCTGATACAAAATATTTTTTCCTCACAGAAAGGAAATGTGATGTCCATGGTAATTTCCTGTATGCTGGCATCAAATCAGAACTGGGCTGGGCTTTCATAACCTACCTTCTAAGAAAATCCATTAGTATTTTCTGCCATCTTGCAGAGGGGACACTTCAGGTCACCAGGTCAACTGAATCAGAAGAAATTGGGTGGCTGTAAAATGGGACAGACTTCTTTCCTTCAAGCCCAAACAGGCAACAATCCAATTACCAGCTCAGTGCATGACAAAACTGGACCTAAGGGCATCAGTACAATGCTGGTAAAAAAACCAGATGGGCAAACACAAAGATATAGGTCTTAAAGCAATTCAGACACTGCCATGTTGTCACAAGACAAACGAGCTATGGTAAACATTTTAAGGCTCAGAAATTAAAAAGTTTTAAAAATCAAATAAGAACTCAAGTAGGGGGTGAAAACTTTCCTGAACTAGATTGAATATGTCAAACCAAGTTTCTAAAATTAGCATTCAGAAAGCGAATTGTTTTAGTTGGAAACAGAACAAATTTAACATGTACCCTGTCACTCCATTAAGATGGTTTTTATTTTAACAACCTTTAAAAAACTGACTCACAACACAGTTTGGTACTATTAAGAATATATTTAGCTGTTGTTTCCCAAGAAGACATTCCAGACTTTTAATATCATCCCGAATTGATAATTATTCATTTGTTGAAGATACACAGTTAATCAGTTAATGCACTGCAGTATTGGCCATTTACAGAGACCTCCACTTCTCAATGACATCTGCTGAGAACAAGACTGCTTATGGGACTTGTGTTGCTATAAAACAGAAATTGAAGCACTTACCCATGGATAAATGTATCAACATAATGCTAATCCAGGTGCTGGAAAACTGAAGAATTGCACTAAAAAAAAAGTTAAAAATTGATCCTTTTCTTCTGCTTTTGAACCAAAATGTTCAGGCTCCCTACACTGACTTCCCCATCCTTTGCACTGCTCCTGTGAAGGCTGTGAAATTTTATTTTTTAAAACAAGACCTGAGGTGCCCCTGAAACATCATGACTTTATGACACAGTTTTGCAAAGCATTGAAAGAACCATAATGAAAAAGGGGTTTAATAAACTTTTGGATGGACTTACCTGAAGCAGAGCTTTAGTTTGAACTAAAAAATTTAGAGTGCTCACTATAACCCATTACACTTCTGGAAGTGCCTTTGTCAAGGCAATGCTTGAAAAGACTGTAAAAAACACTTTTCATTACTGTACATAAATTACATGGGTGGAGACAAGCAACTCTGGAAAATGGTCATTGATTGTCCCTCTTAAAATATACATTCTGAGAATGTCAGTGTTTGCAGAGTTTTTAAAATTGATTCAAATTGATATATTGTCTTCCAAATGCTCAACACATTTCGCCTATCCATATAAAAAATGCTGTGAATTCTTTATTTCAAAGACTATCACATTTCTTCTTACCTTGGTAATGTGTTTCCCTTTAGTTGGATCTTATCTGTTCTTTCCATCTTTGTTGCTGTTTCCTGGTTGGGTACTTGCTCTGGTAGGCAGCAGTTATCTGATTTTATTTCAGCTCTCACTAATGCACAGTAATGCAATGTCATGGTTTCTTTGCTGGCAATGCCCAAAATTATTTAAGACACAACTACCTCATTTAAATTGTGCTTTGTTTACATTAGGGATAAGAGAACCATTGTTTCCACAGGGCAGATTTTTCCCTTTTGTGGTTTCAAATGCATTCTGAATGAGTATAGGAAGCCACAATCATGAGATATGACATTAGGCTAGGAGGTCTAAGAGATGAGATTACTGTTTTCCTGTATGTGCTCTGGCCCCCTGCTGCAGTATATAGCCCACCATAAAAGTATTTTGCCAACAGAGCTATAATTCTTGTGTCTGCTTAAATGGATTACTTTGTTTAAACAAAACTGTTGGGCCTTGCCTACCATAGCATGTAGAGTGTTTTACTGTGATGGCAGCCATCCCTGCCAAAGAAATGTATGTGTAGAAAATTGTATCTTAAACTGTCATGAACCACTAAACTTACCTGCTCTTAACTGCTATGAACCACTAAAAGGCTGCAGAAATAGGGCTCAAAACCATGACTGAGTTCCTCTGGTTACCATTCAGCAGGTGACTCTCACTGAATGAACTACCAAATGAACTCTTAGCCTCTGTAGAAGACAAAAACATTTTACCTCACGTTTGCCTGGCCACTTCTATCACTGCAGCTAACACATTGCTTTGTTGAACCATAACATTCCCTGGACTCCTGAGGTGTGTGAGCAGATACCTTTGCAGAAGCAAGAAAGTGCCTTATAAAACTATTTTTTGCTGCTCAGACGCAGGTCTACACCAGGCACTTCCTAAGCACAAGAATGACATTGAGGTTACATGACTACTTTTCCTAACTCTCCTACCAAGAGAGTTGTCCTGGCAAAAAAATGCTGTGTGGGCCCAGTGTGAAAAGAGCATTTGGATGGAAAATTTCAGCTGATGTTTGACAGTCACAGGCATCTATAAACACAGCCTTTATACTGGGAAATGTTAGGCATCTTTGCAGTCGCTAGTGCCACCACCTCTGCATTTCATTTAAGCAGAATGAACCCATGCCAATGAAGTAAGCTTTACCATACATCTGTATGAAATGCCTTAGTTTATCATAGGGAAAAACACCTTCACGATTGGCCTTACAGAGAGCGAGCCTGGAAAGAAACCAGCATGGTCAGTAAGCAAGCCCTTCTTTAAGTTTACTTACTATACAAAAACCTTGCTTTTGAGCAATACAGTAAGGAAAAAAAAAAAAAAAACAAAACGATTCTCTTTGTTCTTTAATTGCCTGCTCCCCTGTTTCCCTGCCTGGGACAGTCCCACTGCCTGGCCTCACCCCAGCTGGGATTGTCTGCTCTGTGTGGGTGCTGCCATTCTTCCCTTGTACTCGGCATTGATGAGCCTGCACCTTGAGTGCTGTGTCCAGCTCTGTCCCCTCAGTTTGGGAAGGACATTGAGTGCTGTGTCCAGGTCTGTCCCTTCAGTTTGGGAAGGACATTGAGTGCTGTGTCCAGCAGTGTCCCCTCAGTTTGAGAAGGACATTGAGTGCTGTGTCCAGCTGTGTCCCCTCAGTTCAGGAAGGACACTGAGTGCTGTGTCCAGCTGTGTCCCCTCAGTTTGGGAAGGACATTGAGACCCTTGAGTGCATCCAGAGGAGGCAGAGGCTGGTGAGGGGCTGGGAACACAAACCCTGTGAGGAACAACTGAGGGAGCTGGGGTTGTTCAGCCTGGAGAAAAGGAGACTCAGGGGTGACCTCATCACTCTCTACAACCTCCTGAAAGCTGGCTGTGCTCAGGTGGGGTTGGTCTCTTTCTCCAGGCAGCAACTGACAGAACGAGAGGACACAGCCTCAAGCTGCGCCAAGGGAAATATAGGCTGGATATTTGGAAAACGCTTTTTACAGAAAGCGCAATTAAGTATTGGGATGGTCTACCTGGGGAGGTGGTGGATGAGTTTAAGAAAAGACTGGATGTGGCACTTGGTGCCATGGTTTAGTTGAAGTTAGGGTTGGGTCGGACTTGATGATCCTGGAGGTCTCTTCCAACCTAATGATTCTGTGATTCTGTGATTCTGTGGTGCTGCCGCCGTGCCCAGGGTACCCGGCTCCCGGCGGGGGTCGGCGGGGGGGCCCCGGCGCTGACAGACCGTGATCTCCCCAAGCAAGTGTGCAGCGCTGGCTCGCCCGCTCCTCGCTGCCTCCAGTTACATCCCTGGCAGGAGCCCGCGACTCTCGGCTTTGCTTTCCAGGGTTATTTTTGGCCGGGGCCGCCTCAAGCTGACGGCAGCGAGGCGGCGAGGCGCCGGCGGGGCCCCCTCGGCGCGGGCGGGGAAAGGGCGGTGCGCACCCAGCGCCGGGCCC
>VZUI01045191.1:0-96503 GCA_013401135.1 Cettia cetti | reverse complement strand
TTTTTTTTTTTTTTTTTTTTTTTTTTTTTTTTTTTTTTTTTTTTTTTTTTTTTTTTTTTTTGTTTTGTTTTGTTTTTTTTTTTAAATCTCTCCAGTCTATTTTACCTTCTCTGGCAAAAAATACCTGGCAGAATTTGGGGACTATGAGGGAACTAAAAGTACTTTCTGCATTGGATGACAAAAGGCTTGCATGAATTTTCAAGTGAAATAGGCAGAACTATGGAACTGTTAAATGAATGTTAAAATTTTTCCCTGGTTCTTATCTGGGAAGTTTCGTGTCTAGGCTGTCAAAAAGTCATTTAAAATCATACGTTATCATTTTGATGGCAAAGTAGGAACTAGTTCAGTGTAAGCTTTGCATCACAGGATCAGTAAAATTATGCATCCAAAAAAAAAAGGAGAAAACAGTAACACTTCAGCACTGAAAAACTGTGTTTGGCTATTTCTCTTACAACTCCACAGCTGTTCTACTACCTGTAATTGGAGTGCCAAGATGAATATTTGTTTTAATTGGGGTGGGTAAGCATTGATGGCAATTGTATAATATTCTGAAAGAACAGAGAGAATGTTTTAGTTACTGTAGTAGGTCAGATTTAGGATCTGTTACTGAAGTTGTACTGTGCTCATGAGTAACTGCTCTTTTGGTGTGACTCAGTTGCTAATTGTTTAGCCCTGATAGCCCTAATATTTACAGTTTCGAGGCCTTTCTGGAATCTGTTATTTTTACACTGACACACGCAAAACTTCTTGAATAAATCTTGACTGCAGGCAAAAAAATGCTCTTCAGTCTACAGTGGTGTCCAGTCTGGTGGCTGTGGTTGCTGTTTCCTTGAGAGTGAGTGGAGACTCAGGATGGGACAGCAGTAAGTAACAATGCCTCACCAAACCTTTTTAAGGTAGATGCTCTAGATGCTCTAGCATATAATGTTCTGCTACAGGCTACCTGAATATAGCCACATTTCTTTCCTTGATACAAATGGAGATGAGCCTACATCAGAACTGTGGTTTTGGAATTGTCATATTTGAGAGAATTTATTGAAAATGCCCTAAAAATATGACTAAGTATATTTTGACATGAAGAACTAAAACCATAGAAACCTCTTGTTCAGTTTTCACCAATCATTCCTCCAAGCCACTTACTCAAGAAGAAAATATTATCCTTCACTCCCCTCAGCCTCTAAGGAATTCTTATTAATTTTTAGTTAATAGCTGAAACACCAGTGCAAATGTGAGTTGTGTCTCTGCATCTATTAGGATATAAATACCTGTCCTTTCCCTCTCCTAGGGGTCACTATTTTAAACAAGACAACGGTAAATTTAACATCCCAGCTGTCATGAGTGGAAAACTAAACACAGATGAAGAAAAGTCTTCTAGTTCTGCTGGCTTAAAATATAATTTTCTGATTTTTTTGTGATGAAGCTGAAAATGAAATAATTGCACCTCTACCATTGGAATAGAAGCCACACGCAGAGCAAGACACAGCTCACTGACATGTGCTGACTACAAAAGCAACTCTATTTTTTCTTGGTTTAGCTTCTTCATATTAAGATGAAGGCAAGAAAGCCTTCATAGAATGCTTGCAGAAAATTAAAAGAGCTTCCAATTAATTCTTGGTTAGATAAATGGAGTATCACTCAGCCCAAATTGTGTTTGTGTGAAAGATCCCACTAATGGTCATAGGTGAGGTTTCCAGTGGTATGTTTTCATCACTTAGAGCCTACTTTACTTTCTTTGAAAGGTGAGATATTTTGGGTGGTAATGTTATTTCTTATTTAAGCAAACAAATTCTGTTCTGTTCTTTTAAATCTTTGCTTCTGATTGAAACTCTTGAATTGATTGATTCTCTTGCTTTTCTCAGAGAAAAAAGCATGATTTCTTGTTCCCTGAACCTGAACAATAGTTTAGTAACCACAATGGTCTCAGGAACATAAACTGAAATGGATATTTAAAGACAGGTATGTATCTTTTAGCAGTTCAGTGGTTTCTTAGGCCATGACTGGAACTTTTGGCTGTTGCACCTCAGTTCAGGAGGTATCTGGAATCTTTGGGTGCTGCTGTAATTTCTGTGTGGTACAGAGACTGAAGAGCTCTTCATATTAACCACTTTATTTTAAGGCAAAGAGCTCTGCAAGCTATTCAGGGCTGTCCTGCCAATTAGCATTGCCTTTTCTTTTCCTATACCTTGCCTAAAGCACAGATCATCTCCTCAGACCCCAGTGCTGACACCACTACATTTTTGGTGGTACACCAATATTTCTTATTCTTTATTACAGAATGTGTAAACATTATCTCTGTTGTTTTCCAAACTGCCTTAAGAACTACTATAAGCATTGTGAGAATTCAGCATCATTTTTTGATCCAGGACTGATGACAGTTATTTCTGTACAATTTTATACAAGAAACTCAGATTACTATTACATTTCCCATTGACCACCATTAAAGAGACACTAAATGTGTCTCTATAATGATCCCCATTTAGTTTGTCTAAGTCCATAACTAATAAATATCACTAACCTGGCAGTCCTTAGAAGTTTTGTCTCCATAACTGGTCAATTAGTTTCTTGATAAGAAAATCTAAATTCTTTACATTTTTTTAAAAAAATCAATAAAATAAAAAACTTTTACCTTTTCAGATGCTAATAGCCATCACCTATTAGCAAGTATATTATCCTTCAAAGCATGAAGAACTATGCTTTTGTTATTAAAACTTATTTAAAAATAATTGGGACTGAAAGTGTCCTCCTTAGTTCATACCTTTAGGGATACATCTGCAGCTTGACCTCATCCTGTCTTTTTCTATATTGAGTTAGTTTTGATGTTTTAATAGGCACAATATTACGACTTCACACTGTGACATAATATTTTGCCTTCAATTTCGTACACATAGGCAACACAAGGGGATTGTTTGTTATCTTCCATGTGTAAGAACAAGTGCAATAAAAGATAAAGCTGGAAGCAAAAGGCTTAGGTAGTAAAACATGCTTTCTCCCTTCTGTTTTTATCCTGATGAAGTTACAGGAAAAATATACAAGTTGTTTGTTTGTTAGGTTTCAAAGCTGCCAATATGTACCAAGCAGAGAGAGAAAAAAAATCAAATTTCTGACAGGTGCAGAAAGAGAGAGCTGAAGCAAACTTTGGCTCCCCAGGGTATTTAAAAAATTTTCTTCTTGCCAGACCAAAAATAAAATTCAATCTCTATGTCCAAGAAAATAAACAGTTCTATTGACTTGCTAGATATCAGGGCTTGTCTTCGAGATTTTATGAGATTCATGTAGATGAAAACCAGGTTGTGGTTTTTTTTTTTTTGTTGGTTTTTTTTTTTTTTTTTTTGGTTTTTTTTTTTTTTTTTTTTTTTTTTTTTTTACCATGGCTTCTGTGTTGAAACACTACAGTTGTGGCAAACTTGAACAAGAATGATTCACTTCTTCTTTCATCCCTTGTTGTCTTGGTTGGTGCTGTTTCCTATCTCCTAAGTCCCTTCCCAAACAGCCTTTCCTTCTGAAAAACAGCCGGAAAAATTCCAGTCCAAACAAAACTGCCCAAATATGTGTGATTTTTGTCAATATCTGGGGGATGTGACGGAACAATGGAGATGAGGTGAATCCGATTGTCACCTGCATGAGAGATAGTCTCAACACTACCATGATGGATGACTTGACCATCTATTGCCCAGCAGTACACATAGGAGGAACCCTAGGTTTGGTGATAATAAGCTGTTTTTATGTGTCCCTTTGTGTGTTGTTTGTGCTGGGAAGGGAAGTGCTGTTGACTTGGAGTGGTAATAGAATCTCCACTGCAGTTTGGTGGAGCCCACTCAGCTGTAGTTGTCTGACCCTGTATGTGCAGCATGGCTCAGGTACCTTCCAGATGGCCCCCCCCAATCCTGTTTGTCTCAACCAATATCCAAGCAAGGTCATAATTGTACTCACTCTGTTTTAAAACTCGGTTTTGAGGAGGTATTCCTGGTTCTATCTCAAAGTCCCATAAATTAAATTGAAATCAGTCACATTTATGACTGGTTGTTAAAAAGCTGTAAGTGTTATGAATTTATGACACTGTGCTCATGTTCAGCTGTTCAGTGCTTCTGCTTCTAGGTCTTTTTGTCCTATGTGGGATAAAATTTATATTTGTGGGTGAGATCATTATAAATCTTTTATGTACCACAAGTGCAATTTTAAATGTTTGCAGGCATGGAGAAATGTGCCCATGAGATATCAACTATATTTCATGGGTTATTGCTTCATAGAGCTGACAAAAAGAGAGCTTTCCAACTAGTGTACACTCACACACCTTCTTAAGATTACATGTTTGACCTTTAAAAGCTGGTAGGCAGCATGAAATGTGCAACTTAGGAAATGAAATGCTACATGGTTAACATTGTACTTGGATGCCAGTTTGCCATGTTAGTTTTCTTTCTTTAGCAAAAAACACCTTTCTCAGAAGACTTGTCCATGCCTAATCCTTCAAAGCTTCTTGCTGATTCCAGTGACAATTGAACAGCATTCTCAGGAGTGAGTGTGTCTTGTGTACACCTCTGCATAAATCAGTGATGAAACCGAGGCCAGCAATGATAAATGCATGGTTCACATTTGATGCAAGTCTGTTGCTGAGATCTGAAGCCATCTGAGCTTCCCTCCACAGTTCTTATGGAGTAGGTATTCAAAGGCACAGAGGAATATATTTTTCAAAAAGTATATTTTCAGGGTAGAAAGATGGATGGGATGGATGTATGGCCTGTTAATAGGTGATGTGCTGTGAGCTGGGTTTTCAGTGTGGCATTAATTCGAAAGAACACTTGGGAAACATATGCTTTAATAAAGCACAGTGTGTTGGGAGCTGGGAAGCCTGGGTTTTCCTAAATTTGCAGCAGGACAACTAGGACAAATAACTTTACTTCTCTGTGGCTTACCTAGGCTTCTATTTAACAGAGGAAAATGTGTTGGAGGGGCTTTCTCTCCTTGCCCAGTTGTCAATTACCTATAGCATACTCTGGCAGGTACGAGCACTTTTCTGCTTCTTGGCCTGTAGCCCAGCCTGCTACCATTTTCCATGCCGAGCAAAGCTGGGGGGAGCCATCCTGTAACAGGCATCTCCACAGTACTGGGGACACGCCTCTGAAACATGATTCAGTGTGAACATCTACAGAGTTCATCTGCATTTGCTTCATGCATATTACTCACCTCACTTGCTCATTGTGGACAAAAAAGCTGCTTAAGAATGAGACTGTCCCTCACTGTATGTTGCTGCTTTCAGTAACCCTTGTAAATATAAAAACTGAAGATAAGTTTTCTAGGTCTTTGTGATATGACTATGAGGAATGTTAGTGTCAGCTAACTCTGGGGAATATTTTTGCATGCTTCACCTATGAATTTCCTTTATATCTTATTGGATATTTGTTAATTCCCTTATTGCTCTCCTTTGTTTAATGATCTGTGTAATCTCTTTAGCCTTCATGATAATTTTACCTCAGGCTTTATATGCTGTATTAGAGAGATTAAGAAACACACATAGCATTGCCACTGTCCCCTGATTTGGGGAAATGAATTTTGATGAAGAGATGTCAAGAGGGCAGTGAGATTGTTACCTCCATCAATATTAGCACAAATGTGCTTGTAAATGTTTCAATGCATCCTTTGAACATATTAACAGCACAATATAGCTACTGAATATTCAGGAAGTAAAAAGTAATTGCATCCATGGTTTCTATTTTAACAATTAGGCACCACCTTTTTTAATGCAACATTCATCCAACTTCACAGTATGCATCAAAATACGTTTGGATTGTTTATGATTGATGTGGTCATCCTCTTATGGTTCCTGTGGGCTAGATAGAAATAGAAATGTAGGGCAGGAGTCTCCATTATTGTGCAGCTGCTTTTCTCTGCACTGTCAGCATAAACTCACACGAAAGCTGGAGGATCTGGTTCAGCATAAATGTAATTCTGAGATGATGAGCTGCTGTGGGGCACCTACAATTCTCTTCCTTAGTGTTACTAAGATGACATCAAAGGGGTGGTTGTCCAAAGGGAGAAGGCAATGGGGGAGGCAATGCAGTGCTTCATTCACACTCTTTCATGTTGACTATTGGTTGTGATTTTGGTTCACAGTGTTATGGCTGAGCAGTAACTGGAGTAGCTTTTGAGAATTTCTGATAGAATGGAAAGCAAATGGCCCTTTTAGACAGCAGCACCAAGTTAAGCAAGACTCAGATGTAGCCAGCCTGTAGGTGAGGTTAAGATGCTTTGAGGCCATAGCTCCATATTCTAAAAAGTAGGTAGGTTTCTGGAGGCTCATATTACTTCCCAGTAATACACATGTATTAACACACATGAATAGGGTTCATGACTGCAGGAACACATTTCTGAAGAATGCAAATAAAGTTATGCCTGATTTCTGGAAGTGACCTAGGAGCCTGATTCTCCCTTTTTGGTGAAGCTTAGGCGCTTATTTTCTTGCTTTTCAAAGCAGGGCTTATATGTGGAACTTAGACTGCTGATAAGCTTAGGAGGTTCTGAAACTGTTGACCTCCAAAACTGTTTATATCTTCCTGTAGCTGTGATATATGGTGTCTGTAAATGTCCAGATCCCAGGATCTGTTCACTTTCTGTTTTGTAAATATATGTATTAAATAAAAATTAAATACTAGATCTATTTCTGAAGCTAAGCAAGAATGGAGGAAAGAAGTGTTGCAATACTTCAGTGGAAGAAATTTGTGTGATATTATTAGATGTACCTTTCACTAGTGTAAATGTGTGTAAGGGAAATGGATATTGAGGAGTTTTTTGTGCTCCATGACTTTGAATATTTTGCATTAATTAATCTTGTCTCTTCATAGCTCTTGTCCTCACTAGAACCTGAATCCTTAACTAAAAAGTAATTAGGCTTTTAATGTGACTCTGAAGATTTAAACAAACACACAGGCAACCACTGCTTTCCTTAATCAGAGTAACTCCTTCCCCCTCCCCTCCCCTCCCCCCGCCCCCCATTTTATGTACTCTTTTAATCCTTCTACATTCTCTTACACAAGCTAACTACTGTCTCTGTGTACCTGGGGGATTGTGCAATGCAGACAGAGCTTGCTGCAGCTTTCTTTCAGTTCTGAAAAAATCACAATCCACTTAATCTGACAAGTGAAATCTTTGATTACATGTTACCTACACAATACTGCTTCTTTTCATGTTAAGGCAGGGAAGGAAATAAATGCAGAAATGTGTCTGCTAAATTTCCAAGTTAGCAATCTGTTGAAGGAAACTGTGATCCTGACAGGTGCAAATGCTGGACTCTTGGGCTTAGGGAACCTCATGAGCCTTTCAGAGGTTTTTCACCTCACTGATCCAAAACAAACTTCAGTGCTCAGGAAAAAATCAAAACAAGCAAAATGTTTCATGTAGCACAATCTGGTACAGAGCAAGGAAGAGGAAGAGAGAAAGTCCATAATTTAACAATTTGTGCAATGATCGTCATGGACACGAATACCTGTACTGTTGACTTCCTTTACCTGAGAGATAATTGCAGCTTTTGGTTCTGGACTAGCTTTTGAGGTTTGTACCACTGTACATTTCTCATAGTTAAAAAAAAAAAAAATACACTTCAAAACAGAGACATATGCATATAGTTTTCTCACATGAGGTGCAGCCTCTCTGACGAATTACTCTATGCACATCTCTTCTCTTCAGGTTCTAGTAGAAGCCCTGCTTGGAACTTTAGGTAACAGAGGTCTAAAAAGGAAAGAAAAAACCCAACTCAACACTATTTCACTGTTTACCTTCAAAGTACAATCACTGATCAACGTCTCCTGCCTAAGAAATGGGCTTTCACCACAATCCTCAGCCTCGGCCATGAGGTTTCACCACAGAGACATGACCACAAGCTTGCAGAATCGTTGTGTTTACTGATAATAACAGCAACAACAAAACAACAACAATAATAATTACCTGTTTCTCTGAAGGGCCTTCTGAGATACTAGTCCAATCCTGTGTATATCCAAATGTAGCCAGGAGATAGATGTATGATTCTCCTTGCCACATGTTTGTGTGTACATATATAAAAATTGCCTTAGTTTGTCACTCATAAATACATAAATCTTTCTCTCTCTTTATCTACCTCTCTGTATAACATTTTTTTCAGAAGTTTAAAAAAAAATGGGCCAACATATAACACAGAAATAAACCATCTTCCTGTATCAAGTAGAATAAATTAGTGCTGAATGCCTAGGTTAATGTTCACTCTGAACTGGGGCTGCACAGCTGGGATTCTCAGTGCTGTTTGATCTGCCCTTTCAAGCTCTGATGATCCCACTGAATTGCATTTAATGGACACAGGGCTGAAGTACAAAAAAATGAGAGAGCTTGTTATACAACAATAGAGACAACTTAGCTCACATGCACACCTGTTCTTTGTACTTCATGAGAGACTGTCCTGATGAGGGAGAAAGGATTTCATGGAGCACTCCTCTGGCATTGTTTGCTTGAACTTCATTAGTACAACAGCCATTTTGTAATACCTGAATTTATAGTCACTACAGCCATGGATGAATTTTATGAGAGGCATTTGTGCCCAGCTAGTCACATCAGAACAGGATGTGACACACCTGTACATTACACTAGTAGAAAGAAAACTACTCTGAACACTTATTAGCTGGACACGTCCAAGTTAAACCCCCCCGTTGATTTCACCCATGCAGGCTACTAAAGGCTTATGCAACTGCAGTAATGCTCCAAACTTTTCCTGTCCTGCAAGATAGCACTAAAAATTTTCCCCAGCTGCAAAAAGGAAATTTTATTTTGTTTTTTTTTTTTTTTTTTTTTTAATGGTATCCTGGGATATTTATAATACGGGAAGATGCAAACTGAAAAGTATAACCTTTTAATTTTTTTTAGAATTTTAGTAGATTTTATTAGATGTTTGTTTCCAAAAAAGCATGACAATTTTTTTTTTTACTAGAATTGAATGCGATTTTTTACTAGATTGAATGCGATTTCCATTTCTTAACCTTAGATTTCTCTATCTATTAATCTATTATTCACTAAATTTTTCTGTGTGCCCAAGATTGCTCTTCAGATCCAGAGCCTGAATTGCTGAGTCTGGTCTTTAAATTCTGATAATAAAAATGGGCCTTGTCAAATCACTATGATCCTTAAATCATCATGGTGCTATATAAATCTGGATAGACAAAAGACATGTAGTTATTAGAAAACAGTCATCATCTGACTCATCCATATTGAGTTATAATATAGAAATAACATGGATTGTCTTCTCCATTTTGCACATAATCCAGACAACAATATTTAGTCTGAAAATAATAATCTGAAGACTTTAGACCTAAACTAGATGTGTATTTTCTCTGTATACAGAAAATCAGGAAAATGTGCAGTGGAAGTATAGACAAATTTATGCTGATGTCCTGATTGCATGAAGACCAAGTCTCTAATATGTACCTGAAAGAGCAATACCCCTGCCATGGCTAGGGAACCTTTCACTAGAACAGGTTGCTCAGAGCTCCATCCATCCTTGTCTTGAAAACTTCCAAGGATGTGGAGGTCACAGCCTTTCAGGGCAAGCAGTTCCAATGCCTCATCGCCTTCACAGTAAATAAATTTTACACAATATTTGGTTTAAACTTACTCTCCTTCAGCTTAAGGCCACTCTCCCTCAGGCTGGTTGAGGAGAGTTTTGCAGACTGGCTAATAAAAAGGTGCTTTTTTTCTTGTAGTATTTTCCATGTGATACTTACATTGCAGTACTTGAGTGATAGTATATACTGGTGATCTCTGTTGCTAGGAAGTGTGTGACAGCATTATATAAAAATTTATGCAGGACAACAAGTCTACATTTGTGTATTTTAAACCTATGATCAGCCATCCAATTTGACCTTTGGTATATTTTCTCCTTTTTCCTGTCCTTGCTCCTAAATTTACCTGAATTATTTCCTGCTTCAAATCTGTGACTTACTGCTAAGTTGGAATATTAGATAAATGCCTGTGTCCAGAGAAGCCTGAGAGGTGGATGTAATGAGATGTTTCCCAGAGAGACCAAAAGTGGAGTTTTCTAGATACTCTTAATGATTATTCACTGGATAATTTCCACTGTAGGATAGTTTCAACTGAGAATAAGGGATAGTCCTGTTAAACTTTGCATTTCAGATGCTTAAAACTAACTCTGGAGAAGCACCAAGGTACTTTACCTCTCCTTCAAAGAAGGACTACATCACTCTAAGTGGTGGAGTGTTTTTTTCTGGGAAACTAATAGGAAACATGCTTAGAAAATAGTCAGCAAAGGTGAAATGACAATACAGAATCGTGGGTTAAAAGCAACTAGCTCAGCTACTGTAGGGAGATAATTTAATTAGATGACTCTGAGGAAAACAATTTCCCTTCCCCTCCTCCTTCCCCTTCCCCTCTCTCAAGAATACAAAACAAAGACTGTCATAATAGGTAAAAGTGTTGCTTTCTATGGTGACTGGTTTTTAGGCAGGTTGAAACTGTCAAACTGAAAAAATTACAAAGAGGGGGGCTAAGGTTAAAAAAGAGATAGCATTGTTCTCAGTCATATTCCTTCTTGAATTCCAAATGTCTGCATATCATGGACTTAGTTTGGCCTATTAAATATCTAACTTTCAAATCTGGATTGAGATCCAAATCATTGCTGAATTTATGCTTCACTGAAAGGAAGAGATTAGATACAGATCAGTGACCAGTAGTGTTTGCTGTGGAGAAAATACAGGTGTGTTTACTTAAGGCATTAATTTATTAATCTTTACCTACTGCTTCCAGATAATCTGCTCTTAAAGGTGATCAGCTATGACAATAAGTTGCTCTGCAATCAGAGCAACAATAAGTTGCTCTGAACTGAAGCTTTCTGAGTGATTATCAGTAAGATACTGGTTGCTTAGTAAGGCCAATGTGCCTGCTTCAAAGCCAGCCTCAGGTCACAGAAAGCAATAGAGTATTTTTTATTGAAAATATTCTGATAAGTCTGCAGAATGATGTGAGAGAAATGTTGCACGTCATCAATAAGCCACTGAGTGAAAAGCTTTGCAAAACATTAAAACTGATATTTCTCCCTAGGAAATTTCTTTGATTCCACTTGCCATTTCTGTTTGGATGGTTGTGTTTAGTGGTATAGTATGAAAATGACTTTTGATGCTAAGAATGGTAGGTGACATGGTAGAGCTCTATTTTTTGCCTTAAGTATCTTGTCTCCTTATTTACTATAATGAATACTCCAGGATGGAGTTTCCTCTAAATTAGAACAGCAATTGTATTCAGCGGCTGTTGTAGGGCTGGCTTGAGAACCTGCTTGGAGTGCTGAACAACGGGGCTTTGGGAGGGCACCTCTGTGGAAAACACTGGACATTACAGAGGACTGGGAGGCAGGAATGAAGTGCTGCACTTGCAGAGACAGGTGCCTTTTTTAACCCTGCAGAGGTTCCCTAAGAGCTACAGGTGGTGGTAGATTACTGGTCTAACCTGTAAATAACACTTTCTATGAGAGGTTTGTTTTCATAATACACTAGTTTATCAGATATGTATAAAAGAACAACAACTGTGGTTGCTGAACAATAGTTTATTAAAGAATAGTGGTATCATAGTGTAATAGTTGTGTCATAAACAACAGTACTTTTGCTACGAATATGTATAACTTTATGTTAAAAAAATATGGTAGTTATGTGAAGTTCCTTGTTAGCATTATCTAATTATAAAAGATGGAGAAGTAGTAATCTGGGTAGGGACCAAAATACTTTATGATATTTTTAATAAAAGAGGAGGCATAGTCAGCTTGTTGGGGATCACAATAATATTAGTGTCATTCACATCCCTGTGTAGATTTAGTGACCTTCCCTAGTAATTGAGGTGAAGATTTTCAAACACAGATGAAGTGCTTCGTGTTTTAGCATTTTAAAAAAGTGCCTTGATTTTCAGAGTGTTTGTGTCTCCCCATCTCCTAATTCCAGTGCAAATCATGATTACTTGCAACTGAGGTGAATTGGCAGCTGGGGCTGTAATTACCCTTCATCCTTCCCACTCACTGCAACTGATGTTAGTGGTGTTCTCTGGATTTACTGAGCAAAATTTCACTCTTGGCTGAGCTCTTCAGACTAATATTTTCAAAGGCATCTACTGGGAGTTAATGTGCAGATCTCACTGAAAATCAGAATTGATAGTTTATTCCCTTCAATTCTTTTGGATAAAAGAGTCTTCATTTTTGGATTTTCATCATTAAAATAGATAGTGAAATTTCTTTTCACCCTGCAAGAAATCTTTATCAGGTCTTACTCAGAACTCAGAGCTGAAACATTCTGAGTGATGTGGTACTAATGCTGATACTATAACTATCTTAGAATTATAGAATGATTTGGATTGGAAGGGACATTATAGATCACATAGTTCCAACCCCCTGCTGTGGGGGTGTAATGTGATTTACTCCTAATCGAGAAAAGAAACACATTTTTTTAGGCTAAGTGCAAAATCATGTCTTATGCTAATGCAGTTCCACCCAGCAGTGGGAGAAAAGTTTTTCCATTGCCTCTTAAATTACTATCCCAAAGGAATGGAATTTCATATTTCTCCAAAACTGGGAGATGCCTTATTCTACAAAGAACTTGGCATGTAGGACTGGTTTAGGAAAAAAGGATTGTCAGAGGAAAAACTTCAAGAATTGTTTTCATTATCACAGGTGTGGTACAGGTGAGACACCTGATGATGACTTTAGTAAGAGTTGCTGCTGCTCAGTCAACATCAAGAGGAAGAATATCAACTCTCTGGTGTCTGTGGGTAGTTTTCTTCTCATTCTTCCCCTGAACAGAAGACAACTGTTTCCTTATCCCAGAGAGACCTCTAACTTAAGGGGTGAATTTGATGGCCAATAGGGATCAGCTAAAAGAGACTGTCCTACATTTACAGATGTCCTACATTTACTGTCCTATGTCCAAGTTGCTATCACAGGGCAGCTCATGCAGGGTATACCTTGTCAGAAAACTGCTGGTTTGTATAGTCATGCACCATGGTCATGTGAGGTGATTCAAGGTAAGTGGCTTTCTGGGAAACAGTGCCATCCTTGTAAAAGGTCTGTTAAAGAAGAAAATTTGGATTTTTTTTACATGGCTTCAAATATGGTATGCAATTTTTACACTGTGAATAACATCCTTTAATATCTATATTTGGCTTAGCAACTACAATAAATCTGACTCTGGAACATAAGCCTAAAGACCGTCTGTTTCTTTTTGTTGGAAGAACTAAACATGATAGTTCTGTTTCTTTCATAGGATGTTTTTCAGCTTTCTTTGCAAAACTTTTCATTGCCTATGAAGGGTTTTGTCTGTGTTTGCATCTATCACTGAAGCTTGGAAGTACTTTCACAATATGCCAGCAGTCATTTTCCTTTCAGTTCTGTCCATTTCTAGAAGAAAGAAAGAAAGTTGGCACGCTGTGGAGCTTGAATACAGTATGTTTCCTCTGTCATACTGTTCCAGCAGTCAGGCAAAGATCACAGATTTTTTTTTTTTTCCTCTCAGATGGCCATAAACCATTTTACATTAGAAGTTTTCAGGTAACTATCTGTCATTAAACCAACATACAAGCAGCATGACTTATCACAGTGAACAGAGCTGGCTTGAAAATATTCATGAGTCGGTGAACATTTAGAGCTTGATCTAAAAATGTTGCATGCAAGAGAAAAAGGAGAGCATTTAATAGAAACTTCAGGCTTTAATCTCTCTCGGTTTTACAGACATGCTAGCATATGGATTCACATGTGTCTGCCATGTGGTAGAGTTTGTACTTCTCAGAATCCAAAGCAAATAACATTTAAAGCTTTCTTTTTTAGGGGAAGAAAGGGACGAAACATTCACATTCTAATAGCTCATACAGCTGAAGTGGAAAAAGCTCAGACTTCTTGATCCATGTGTATGGAGGGTGATATCCAAAGCTCCAACTGGGGATATTTAAATGGATTCCCATGTACCAGTGCTGAAAAAAGAGAGGTGAGGCTAGCTAATGCTTCCCTGTAAAACCTTTGGGGCAGGAGATCTGGACAGGGAAGGTGAGAGCTGAAGGTCAGGCTGCTCCACTAAGGAGAAGATATGTGCCTGAAAGGGCCCATTGCTCCAAAGGGGAGCTGGGCAAGGGAAAGCATGCTGCACCAGCTGGAGAGCATGGCCACAGCCCCATGCAGAGTTATCCTAAGCATCCTCTCTGAGACCATGCAGGGCTGAGCTCCGTCAACTGGCAGAGAGTAACTAGCAAATCCCAGTCTGATACATATATAAATATAGCAGTCAGCTCAGAGCAGGTGGACTCTTTGGCTTTCAGAAAGGATGGGCCTGATAGGTCTGGTTGCAGGACTGGCTGTTCTTTATTAAGAATTTATTTAGATCTATTTTTTGTAATGCTGTATTATTTAAATGCTGCTTGTGTATTTTGGAAGCAGAAAACAAAAACTCCATACACTTCAGTGCTGTCTCATAAGACATCAGACAGAAAATGCACCTCATTTGATTACAATTCACTATTCAAAAAATCCCAAACAGTATCTTTATTCCAAAACAAGTTACCCTTAGGGATTTTTTTAGATTATAATGTTCAGGGTGTTCCTATATAAACAGCAGAAGGGTCATTAAAAATAAATCAGTTTCTTAATGATGGAAGCCCTTCCTTGATTGCAAGAGCTGAATGGCATTTGCCAGTTGAAGGATGAAACTTTCTCTCAAGGTAGAGATTCACAAACTTAACAAACCCGTGAGACTCCTTCCTCCTTCTCCCTTGCAGGAGAGAAATCCTTGTTAGCTGCCAACAGGAGGTGTATTTAAACCCATAATGATGGCAGTGCAATGGTTTGATAGGTGACAACTCCATCTGACCCCTCTGATTGCATGACAGCTGCCTGGGGTCAGTCACACACTGTAGGTATAGATAGATGCAGTCTCCCGGCGGGACCCTGCAGACAGCCACATTCTTCATGTCTTGTGCTATAGTCAGCTCATTTCAGCTCATGGCTTATATTGTAATCAACTACATTCTGATATTAATATGTTATAGCCCTTCCTCCTCAGGGCTCTGTGTTGCCCTGCCAAAGTCACTTGCTGTAGTCAATCAGATGGACACAGCCTGATAGGTGTGTGAAAGAGACAAAAGTACTACTGGGGGAGAAGCACATATGCTGTGAACTGCTGTAGCATTATAACCTCATGATATTACCAGACCTGTCCTTTAAAATATAATAAGGAGTCAGATGGCATAACCATATGCTGGCATCCATACTTTTTCACAGAAGTCACTTTACTATCAAGGACCATGCTGCCAGTTCCCAGGGGCCTCTTCTCCATCTGATTGCTGGAGCCTCACACTTGATTTGTTGTTTGTCCCTAAGATACACCTCCCTTATTCACCTGCACACTGGTGTCTGTGTAGATGTCACCTAATGAGCAGCTGAGGCCTCTGAAAATTTCTCAAGACTATATACTGTTATATTAGCATCCTTCCCCTCTCCCCTGAACTCTGTTCCCCAGATGTTATTTTAAGTACAGGAACTGTCATTGAAACGAAGAAGAAAATGGACAATCAACTTTCCTAGATAAAACCAAGTGAAAGACCAGGATGGAGAAGAGCTAGAAACTTCTCTGCTCTCCAGTTTTTAATGAATCTATTAGTATAAGGAAATGTGCAGAGTGCAGAGTGCTGACAAGCGGGTATCAGTCATTTTGTTTACTTCATATAGCAAGACATTGCTTACAAAAAGCCAAGAGTTTTGGAATTAAGCTGTTTCTTTTTTTTTTTTTTTATGAGTATATAAGTTAGTGGTGGATGGTCTTTCAGACTGGAAGACCTTTTGACAAGCTCATATCTTTCTGTACAACACTTCACGTGCTCTAGAAGAACCCACAAAAGCCAGATGTCTACCAGTGGCAGCAATTATAACCTTGGGATACAGCAGATATTTCCTGAGATGCTCCTGTATTTACACTGGTCTAATATAAGGGTTACTGGAATATGAGAGATTTTCTGGAAGTAATATTGCTTCCTTGTCTTTTTCTAATTCACCTCCCAGTAATATAGTCAGCTATTACTGTTTTGTCAACCATTATTTTCTTCTGATGTTGTTGATCACTTGCTTCCTTTGAGGTATCAATAGTACTAACTTGCATGACTTGGCTATTCAGTAGACAATGCTGTGTACCCTAATGAACTTATTTAATTTATCATTTTTTAAAGACAAGAAGCTAGCCTACGTTTTGTTACTGGTTTAGCACCACTTATGTTTTTTATACTATATAAATGCTAATATATTGAAATTTCAATATATTAAATGATTAGTAATGACCATACATACAATTACTATACATAAGAATTACTGCAGCCAAGGAATGACAGTTCTTTGAGTCAGCAACACACCTTTAGGACTATTTGCTTTCACCTCTGTGTCCTTACCTTTGGGACACTATGCCAGATAAGATGTCTATATGGTAACAAGACAAGACAGTCATTATGTGTGATCACTAAAGGCTCCAAAGGTATTTCTTAGTGGAGTAGAGGTGAAGTGCTTGCATACTTCCCAAATTCTTGTACAGGTAGTTCTAGTTTGCTTCCCTAAAATTAATAAAAGTTTTTTTTTTTTTTGTTGTATGAAATTTCTGAAGTTGCTGGTTAAGAACAGTTAAACATTAGATACATGTAAATAAAGCAGATCCTTGTATAGCACATCACTTTTCAGAGAACCTGGAGATTCCATGGGGTTGAAAGGTGTTATCTAATTGTAAGCTCATTGTCACAAATAAAGTTGTCCAAGTCTCGCCTTGTTTACATACACTGTAACCTTCTTTTTTTTTTTTTTTACTGTAGCTGCACATTGTGTGAATCAGAGTAGAATTTGTTTCATAAATTCTAATTCTGTTCTGGCTGGACAAACAGACAATGTGCCCAGACAGAATTATCATTGCATATTAAAAAAGTGCTTTACATATTTTCAAAGTATCATTAAGATGCTTATTTGGGCTGCAGTCTAGGAGCATCTCAGAATGCAACTTCAATGACATTGCAGCTGTTGTGCTTGGACATTAAAAAGGCAGTCTTTCCTTTCATTGTAATAATTTAAAAATTACCAGTCACATGCAGACTGTTAGAGCCTGACCCTCAGCCCATGTGAGCCAGGATGGAAGTCAGAGAATGTCTCTCCATGGAAGTGTGCATACTTTGAATCATTCTGTGGATTTGGAGTGCCTGGCCATGCGCACCAGGTAGTGGACTGTTAATTGAAGTAACCTGAAATGGTTAATATCTGAGACCTGCATTCATGGTAGCAAGCACAGCATACATGGGAAAAGAGGCTTTTTAAGCCCTTCTGTTAGTGTAATGTTGGAATGCCTTCTCTCAAGTGAAATGAGGCAACTGTTTGGCACTGTTAGCAGCAGGACAACCACCCCCACAGCCTTCTACTCTTCAACAGTCCTTTGAATCTGCTGGAATAATGTAGTGGTTAATCTGTGATTCATTACAATGTGTGAGTGTGTCTGTGTTGGGGGGGGGGGGGGCAGGCAGAAATAACATCTCTATTCCTGCAAACAGCAATGCTGTGAGTGTTACGTTATGCTCCAAGCTGCATTCCCTTCCACCACATGCTGTATCTGTTGTTAAGTTTTGTCACCTTCCACAACTTTGTCAGCCCTATTTTTGTCACAAAGCGGGGATCCCATTCTGATATTGCTCCAAATCAGTGTTGCACAACTGTTGAACATGGCTGAGAATGGTTCTGTTCCTGGCAGTAAAACCCTTGTGGCTGTAAAGCCCCAGGAAAGGTGCTTCATGTCCTATTTTCATGTGTGGGCTTCTGCTTAAGAGATGTAGTACAGTGCACAGACATTGTTAAATTGTCAAAGAGTTGCTTGGGGTTTATTTTAGCTCACACTGTCTTCAATAGATTTAGTTGTGTGGGCTATACAATGAATTGTATTATTTATAATTTACAAATATTTTAATTATGAAGACAAATGTATTAGTCTTTTATGTGGAAAAGTATATTAGAGGAAGACAATTCACGTGATCAAGATGTGAGCCCATATACTACCTCACCTCAGATGGCAGAACTTTAACAAAAACCTAGTAATAACAAACAGTAAATCCTCAGGTTTCTGCAGGAAGAGGGTCTCCTGTCTCATGCACAGCATCGCCACCATGTTCACAAGATCCCCATAGGCAAATTCAGGAAGTGTGGACAGTGGGGTGGATTGAGAATTGACTGAACAGCAGATCTCAGAGGATAGTCACTGGCACAGACTCTAGCTGGAGGCTGTCAGTAGTGACAGCCTCAAAGGTCAATATTGTTTAACTTATTCATCAATGACTTGGATGAAGGGGCAGCAGCCTCCTCAGCGAGTTCCCTGATGACACAAAGCTGTGAGGAGCAGCCAACACCCCAGGGGGCTGAGCAGCCCTTCAGAAGGACCTCAATGGGTTTGAGAGAGGGGCAGAAAGGAACAGTTTCAAACTTACAAAGGCAAATGCAGGGTCTTGCACCTGGGGAGGAATAACCCCAGGCACCAGCACAGGCTGGGGCTGACCTGCTGGCGGGCAGCTCTGTGGAGAAGGACCTGGGGGTCCTGGTGGACAACAAGCTGTCCATGAGCTGGCAGTGTGTCCTTTTGGCTTAGAAGGGTGTATTAGGAAGAGCATTTCCAGCAGGTTGAGGAAGGGCTCCTCAGTCAAAAGAGACATGGAACTCCTGGACTGGGTCTAACAGAGGCTACAAATAAAGGACTGGAGCATCTCTCTTATGAGGAAGGGCTGAAGGAGCTGAGCCTATCAGCTTCGAGAAGTGACTAAAAGTGTATCTCATCAATGTATTTAAGTATCTGAAGGAAGGCTGTCAGGAGGATGGAGTGTGGAGCGAGTCCTCTTGGTGCCAAGCAATAGAACAAGAGGAAAAGGGAAGAAACTGATACACAGGAAATTCCACCTCATTTTGAGGAAGAACTTTACTGTGCATGTGACCAAGCACAAGATTGCCCAGAGAGGCTGTGGAGTCTCCCTCACTGGAGATATTAAAGAACCATCTGGACATGATCCTTTGCAATGTGCTCTGGAATGACTCTGCTAAAGCAGGGATGTTGGATCAGATGGCCACTGTGATCCCTTCCAACCCGACCCATTCTGTAATTCTGTGATAGATTTAGAGGAATGACCTTTGGAGGTCATTTAGTCCAATCTCTGCTTTACAGTTTTCTTTGCCATTTACTTTACAGAAAGTACGTTCACAAAGGCAAAGTGGATCTGAAGTAGTTTCAGCTGTAAGTGGTGAGGTGTTATCTCCCATAGTGATGCTTGCCCACATTAGTGGGCAGTGGGTTAGCCTTTCTGCTGGAATTAGTAGCCTTTAAAAGAGCCACAGCATGTAAACACCTCTGCAAATGACTGAACATAGAGATGACATTCTGGATATAAATATATGCATAGAAGCCTACTAGTATTATGGAAAAAGTGTCTGGCATTATTCTAGAACATGTTCTTCAGAAAGATAAGTGATGTTTTAGATAGTGATCAACAGCACCTACAAATCATTCCCTTTCTAACTGAACTTCATGCAGCTGGATTTTTTTTATGACATATGCATCTGTCTGAACGAATTATTTCAGTGTTTTCTCAAATATTTATTGTGTTCAAGAAAGGATGCAAAACTACTCAGTGTGGGAACTGAAATCTAAGATTTGCAAGGAAAAAATGTAGTGAATGTTACTGTAAGAAAAACTAACCTTTCAAATATTTATTTTGTCATATATATAAGGTTTATTAGAGAGAACAATGCCTAAAGTCCACAGATGTTTCATGTCACTATGAATAGCTGCCGTGCTAACTGGTTCAAAGGATTTCCACTCTTGCCCATTACATACACAGCATTTTTTTCTTTCTTCTTCATCATTTTCAGCTGAGGAAACCCCTGTAGGATCTCTCTTGATCATCCAAGAACAGTTCAGTCATGGATATAGAGGTCTACAACTGGGCTGGTTTCTTTAATTTCCTGAGAGCTGATGGGTGAACCAGCTAGGGAAGGTTTCCTGATGGACCTTAAGTTCATGAACAGAGAAGAACTAGTGGTTATGTGGTGTTAAGAAGCTAACTGGGGCACAGCAATCACAAAATGACAGAATTTTTGATTCTTTTGAGAAGTAAGGAGGGAGATCAGCAGAACTGCCATCTTGGCAAACCATGACCTGTTTAGGAGCCTGGTTGACAGATCCCTTGGAAAGCAGTCTTGAAGAGTAAAGGAGTCCAGGAAGACTTTCTTCAAGGAAAGGCATTCCTCAAGAAAATCCCACAGGTACAGGAGCAGGCCGTCCCCATGTGCTAAAAGATGAGTCAGTGGGAAAGAAGATTGGCCTGCCTGAGCAGAGAGCTTTAGTTGGAACTCAAGTGAAAAATGAGAGTTTTGACCATTGGAAGAAGGAGCAGGCAACTCAGGATGACTACAAGGATGTAATGAGTTTATGTAGGGAGAAAATTAGAAGGGCCAAAACCCAACTAGAACCTAATATTAATGACACGTTATTTTTATGTTAATGACATAAAAAACAATAAAAAATGTTTCTGTAACTACATGAGTAACAGATGGAGGGCTAAGGACAATCTCCATGGATTTTGGATGTAGGAGAAAACACAGTGACAAAGAATAAGGAGAAGGCTGAGGTCATAGTGCCTTTTTTGCCTCAGTTTTTACATAAGACCACTTGTTCTCAGGATTAACCAGGCCCCTGAGCTGGAAGACATGGACAGAGCAGAATGAAGCCACATAATCCAGTGGAAAATAAAAGTGGAAATAGTTAACAACCTGCTACACCACTTAGACACACACACAGGGCTCAACGGGATCCACCCAAGTGTACAGAGGCAGCTGGTGAAAGTACTCACCTTCAATTATTTCTAAGCAGTCCTGGTTAGCAATCCTGGTCAGTTGCAGTTAACTGGAGCTCAGCAAATGGGATACCCCTCTAGAAGAAGTGATGGAAGGGGGATATGGGGAACTGCAGGCCTGTTAGCCTGACCTAGGTACTGAGGAATGTCATGGAGCAGATCATCCTGAGTGCCATCCTGTAGTACGTGCAGGACGATGAGGCCATCAGGCTGCCTTACAAAAGACAGCTCCTCTTGATCAGCCTGATCTCCTTCTATGACAAGGTGATCTGTGGATGGGGAAGACTTTGTAGGTGTTGTTTGTGTGGATTTTAGTCAAGCCTTTGATATCGTTTCCCAGAACATTTTCCTGGAGAAGCTGTCTGCTCAAGGCTCAGATGAGTGCACTGTCCACTGGGTAAAATCTGACTGGACAGCTGGACTCAGTGAGAAGTGGTGAATGGAGTCAAAAGCAACAGGTGGCCAGCTGCTGGCAGGTATGATGGTGTTGCTGCCATATGTCTCTATGATAAGGAATTTGAACTGCACTAACTTCACTAATGGGAAAAAAGGTGGCTGGACACGTTGCGTCTTTCCTGATGAAACCCTCCCATGGTTCTTCTCCCTTACAGCAAAGGTGACCATTGCTGCTTTCAGGGACATACTTAACATTTGATTGCCTAGACATAGTATTGGTCTTTCTGGAGACAACAAATAGTTTTCTTTGGTAACTAAAAAAATATTCCATGTGTAAGTAATATCTGATCAATTACATATGTCTGCAGAGGCCTGTTGTTTTTTGTCTGGTGTTTCTGCTTACTGATTTAAAGTCAAGTTCTACAACTTTGTATCAACACAAGCCCATTGTCTCGGGAGATCGAGAACAGAGTTTGGCTCTGTTAGAGAGGTCTACCACAAACCATAAAATTCCAGTGTATGCATGATGTGTGACTTGTAACCTTGTTCACTGCAGACTAAGTGGTTTGTACATCTCTTATGAAGATATAGTAAAGAATTCCAGTACTGCATCTGAAATTCATTCTATTTTAAATTGCCCTCCTGCATATGCAAACAACTGAGTTTCCCTTGCCTACTTCTGTATAAAAAATGATTGTGGTATAAATAACCTTCAATACTTAGTATTCTGAGTGTCATGGTATGAGTGAAAGGTCAGAATAAGGCTGAGAGAAAACACTAGCCAAAAAGGATAAAGAACCGCTACACTAAAGCTGTGTGGTTAAAAATAAATAGTTAATCCCATTCTGTGTTTTTGTCAACTACTCTTCCTTAAAGAAGGAAGTGACATGTGAATTCCAAACTTGGGCTGCAGATTTTGAAGCTTTCCAGTTAAGAATTATTATTTTGAAATATCAGAGCACGATGCTTTTTTTTCAATTGAAGCAGTTTCAAAGAGTTCAAACCCCAAATTCTAAGTAACATTTTCTCTATATTTTAAACATCTGTGCTGTTTATTAGAAATGGCATTAAATTTTGGCAATCCAATCTTTTTTCTTTTCTTTCTTTTTTTTTATTGGTAGAGCTTGAAAGAGTTGCACCACTCTTTTTTCAGTGCAGTTATTGGGTCCTAGGGATTTCCTAAAATTTCTAGTAGAATATAATCCTGGAAGTAATTTATCCTTGCTTTTTTTTTAAAGGGCAAGGACACAAAGGAGAAGAAGAAGGTATCAGATATGTTCCTGATTAGACATTAGACACAGTGCAGAAATTTTGTTTGCCACTTCAGTTCTACTGCCAGTTTCCTATTTTCTTAGGGCAAAACTGTAATTTTGTTTTTTAAAAAAAGCTGATTTATAATAACAATTACTGTAATATTACCAACTGTGATTTTTGGAGTAGATTTTTAAAAATTCTATCTTATACCTTTCTTCTTCAGCTGAGGTAATAGTAGAGAGGGAAGATACTGTTTTTGAATTACCATTAATTTTAAGCAGGAAAGCTTCATTAGGAGAAGTTTAGTTCTGCCTGCAATAGAAAGCACTATATATGCTGTTCATGAAATGGTGAGACATACAGCTTGTTAGACAAAGACAAGGCTCAGAAGAAAATCAGAAATGGATATGAAAACTGCCTTTACTCCTCTGTCCTTTGTAGTGCCTGCAGTTTAAATACTGTCCTTTTCTTGAAAAATAAGACTCCAACCAGATAATAACTGCAGAACATGTCAACACTATAATGCAGTTTTGTGTGCTTTGTGCACACATTTTGCAGAAACTACAAGAATCCTCTGCAGGCTATTTAATCCTGGGATTAAATATTATATAAATATATTTCCAGCAGTCTGGCTTATTGTACAATTTGAAACATTTTTTATTTCTTTGTATAACCCATTTACCCATTCCATACCCCTTAATTGAACTGTTAGGGTGCATTGTGGCCTTGCCTTCATTTGAAAAAAGGAAGGTCTTTGAGCTGAAGAAGCACTAGCACATCTCAGGTGCTCAGCTTCTGGCATAACCAGCCTGTGGAAACCTCCTGTGGTATGTACAGCTCAGGAGCAGAGGCCCTGGGAACAGCTGTCCCCTCATGAATCATTCATGGGGGGAGCTGTGATGATGAATGATCAGCTGCAAACAATGCATAACATTTAGAGAAAATAAAGGCATTGCACTGTAATTTCATTTTTTCCCCCAGAGGTGGGGCAGAGCCCCAGGTGTCTTCATAATGGGATAAGTTTAGTTAAGGAGGAATCTTTAAGTGCTGGAAACTGTTTTCCAGTGACCCCATAGGTCTTCTCATGAAGAAGACCTTACCAAAAGGAGGAGGCAAAATAGCAGCGATGATAAGGTAAGACATTAAGTACAGATTAGAAAACAGAAACATTTGTTCCTGTCTTTAACTTTTTCTGTATTCCCAGATTTTGGAAAATTCATGAAAAATTAAATGGGTAACTATTTTCTGGCTGGCTGGGGAATGCCAAGTCACATGTTGTTGCTCCTGCTCTTTGACTGGCTGCCTTCTATAGCTAATCAACACGGTGTCATTTTGAAATTCACATCTGGGAACTCTTTGAGCTAAATATGCACTTTTCATAAGCTCTGGCAACTGTAAAGCACCAAATGCTTGAATATTCAAGGAAAATAAGCACACATGCTAAGAACGTGACAAAATGGAAATCTGTGTCAAGTTTGAAAGAACAATCTAGGATATCCTCTGCCCTCAGCTCCCTGCTCTCCACTCAGCTGTGCTCAGTAGCAGGAGTAGATGGCAGAAACGTGTGTCCCTTATGTAAGATGTGCTCACAATGCCCCTGAACTTTTGGCATCAGTTCAGAATATAGTCATCTGGATCGTGCCAGTTGAAATATATCTGGTCATTTTCCAGTACACTGCTCAGCTGTCTACCTTTCAGCGCCCTTGCTGGCATCTCAGTAAGCCCAATCTGCATTTCTGTGTTTGTTAATGCTACTGGGTTCTCTAGTGGGAAACAGGATATTACTATGTTGAGAGTGAGGGAACTATGTTGAGTACCACGAGATCTGGAGTAATTTTTGGTGGCTATTATGGTTTCCTGCAAACTTCTGGAGACATTCTTCTGGCATTTAGTATTTAAAGAAGATTCACAGACTCCTAATGAAGCACACTTCTAGTGACTAGTGGCATAGCACTTAGAGGAACGAGGCCTTGATTTCCTTGGAGTTCACTTTACAACAGTACTTGGGAGACTATTAGGAGGATTCATGCAGTCATGGGTCAAAATGACATGCTTAAAATTTCTAAAAAATCTGCAGGTCTTGATATGGTTTTTTTATTACTTGTACCAGAGACAAGAAGGTTCTTCTGAATGAAAGAAATTATCTCAGGTCCTGTTGCTGACTACATCAGGCTAATTCCTCATCCTGTCTAATGGACCCCATGAATGAGATGATTCTTTCCTTATATACATTTTTCTCCTTTTTACTATGTTCCAGTGGGATTGTATGGAGATGTGCACAAAGACTGTGACAAGGCAGTCTTCAATGATGCAATTCAGATGTAGAGGTCACTGCCTGCAAAATTTCTCTGTCCTGTGGAGAATAATTCAAATAACAACCTGCTTGGAGCATCTCCAGTTCAGCTCTTCTATTGTTCTTGGAAAAGCAATAAATAAGGTTCTTTAATAATAATCATAAAGTACAAGACAAACGTGGCACTGATGGAAATGGTTAAATCCAAACTCCTTGCAGTGGCTGAATTGAAGTGCTGTTATGCCTTGACACATTCTGAAATTATGGTGAATAACTTAATTTCTAGTTGTGGATTCTATGGATCCCCCTTGTATACTGCAAAAAGCCAAGTCAGAAGATTAAAAAGATCTGTGCCAGTTGTTTGGGGAAGTCATTGTTTGTCTGCATTTAGCAAGAAAGGGACACCATTTGGCAGCATGGGGTGCCACCACGTTGGTTCCAGCTAACGATCACTGTGAATTGAGCTGTAAGGAGAGCTGCCCATTGACCAGCATTGATTGCTGTCCTGGACAGGTGCTAATGTTCAGAGGGCAGATCACAGCTGCTTGCACAGTGTTCCCATTATCCTTTGCTGGGTATTGATTCTCCCTGTGGGATATTTCCTACCTAACTGTGTTAATTTTCAGACCATATATTTGCATTGGTCTGTGCTGAGAGGGGCAAGCAGAGGTGTCTTGCCTATGTTTAATGACCTTCCTTGTCCCCCTGCTCCCCCCGTCCCTCACCAATCTCTCAAGTCTTCAGAGACCATCTCTGTTGGGATCCAAGTTTCCTCTAATTATGGTGCACATTAAGGGACAGACTCTATGAAGAATATGAGTACTACTCTTGTAATTGCTTCAGGTGCACTCAAAAATTAATCAGAAAGTACACAATGGGGTTTTTGTTTTGCTGTGTTTTATTTTGAATCCTTTCTAAGTCTGAAGACTTGGTGCCTGTGTGTAGAGCTCACACAAGTGTAACAAGGAAAGGATGGGAAAGTAGCTGTGAGGCCGCCAGGGCAGGGACTTTTGTGTCCCTCAGCACTATTTTGGTGCTGCACACAATTAATTAGCTGATGGACCTCAGTTACCATCACACCAGGATGACAGTATAATACATTTTGCACTGGTATAAATATCTTTCAGGGTTGAGTGGGTATATGGATTTGTGTTTCTGTAGGTGTCTGCATAGTGCTTAGAGCTGCATTGGGATCTTGCCTAATCTTTGTACTACGTAAAGCTGCTTAAAAGAATTGTGCCTTAGTTCTCTACTTTAATAAGTTAAAGAAGCCTAATCCAGAATTTTTTCAGAGGAGGGAGTAACAGCATATGACAGAAAAAAATATTCGTCTTCTGTGGATTTTTCTTGTTTTGACAAATGTACCCACGTCAGTGCAAGTGTTGCTTTCACATATGAAGAAATATTATTAATTTTACCTCTGTAGCAGGGAAATGGAACAATTAATTTAGGTTCTCTGAACAAATTATACTTTTGCACAGATAAATGGACACTAGTTTCCAAGCCTTCCTTAAAGCATCTTTGTTTTCTGCGGTCTGCACAGAAAGGAGAGGGTACATCTGAACCTAGTTAGCCCTAGGGTGAAAATAGGTTGTGGTGTTTCTGTAATCAGTAACAACCAAAAGGTGTATGTAATTATCTTCAGCTTCCCAATTTAAATGGCCAGGTAGTAATTTATAACTGAATATCAGGGTGGGTCCAAAACTTGGATTAAAACCTCTGTGACTGTTTTGCCAAAATTTTTGAGTTCCTCGTAGTGTCAACAAATGAGCTTCATGATACTGGAGTGGTTACCTCACCCTAGAACCATGAAGTCCCAAAGGTTGTATTCCAACATTAGGAATTTTCTTCTTTTTCTAGAACATGTTTCCTATACTCTATGTGCATAGTTTTAGAATGGTGTAGTCTACAGACAAGAATTTTGGGGTAACATTTTTTACTCTGGCAGGTTCAAAGTCCACCTTACGAAAAATGAAGCATGGGTGGGTGGATTGAAAAAGGATGTGAAAATACACAAAACAGTGTATAATTGAAAACAAAATGGTAGGGGATTTCAACAGCATCTGAACAGCAGGGAGAGGATATGTTCCTCTTTTCATTTTTCTACTGCTGGATTTGCTTTACCTTTAATGCACAAGGGCTTCTGCTCATCTTGGTTTCCCAGGACTGCAATTGCTTCTGTGGTTGCTGGAGTGAGTAGCTTGTGCTGCAGTGCATGCAGGATTGAAAAAAGATGGTTTAATCCTCAGTTGCAGCACATCAACTCATTTAAGCAGCTACAGCGATGCAAGTGTGGACAAGGGTACAAGTCATCTCATTAACTGATAACTGCTGTTGGAGAGTGCAGACTTAAGCTACTCCTGAAATGAAAAAAGCCATCTGCTTAAGATCAGCTGGGACATCAAATTTAAAAAGTAAAAGAAGAAAAAAAGAGAAAATCCCAGCCCAACAGAGAGCCTGAGTCTGCTCTTGCTAATGCTTGTATAACTCAAGAGAAGTGAACAGAAATTAACACAGTGGAAGCAGAGTAAAAGCAGTAAGAATAAGATCAGAATCTGTGCCCATAAGAGATGTTGTATGTGAACTTTGTAGAAAGAAGATGAGTGGGTAGAGAAATATTGGTAGGGAATGGATAAAGAGAAGGAATACTTATTATCTGCTTACTGCAATGCTCTTCCCCCTTCACAGGATCAGAAATTTGAAAAATTTTCCTATTATCTTTCATACTTTGAACAGCTGCTTCCCACTGTGTTCCAAAGGAAACATCTCGGTTTTGCTAACTGGTTTGCTTTGTGGGACTGACTCTTCTCTACACCAGAAGAGTACAGATCTGATATTGCTCATTTGGGACCCACAGAACTGCATCAATGTAAGGGAAGCAAAAGGGGAGAAACCTAGGTTGTGTCTGGAACAGAAACTCATGAGTTAAATAAAATTATTGGGGGAGGGGAATTAGAAAGGGAAAAAAATTAGAGAGTTGAGAATTCAAAGAGACAGGTGAAGCTGAGAGACAGAGCTTTATTGAAGAGGGTGGTGAGATAGTGCTCTATGTAAGACGGGAGTTAAATGAAAGAGAAAAAATTAAATTCAAATAGAAAGCTAATTAAAAATAAGAGAGAGAAAAGAATACATTAAAAATGGAAAAAGGAAATAGAAGGAAATATGAAATACAAAAATGCAAGTACTGAGAGGTAAGAGATGAAGAAAAATATCTTTATCTAAAGCAATTGTACAAAATAAAAAGCAGCTGCTATTTTATAAAAGCCTTTACCTTTGGATTGACAACTACCCTAAAAGATCTCTAAGAAAAGCAATTCAATTCAAATTTGATTCTAGTTAATTAAGACACCAAAGTAGATTACTGAGTTGGGCAGCAATTCAATGCAGTTATAGAAGCGCTGTCAATCAGTACAACTGCAATCCAAATTAGATACCAAAACCAAAACAACCCAAAAAAACCCAAAAGAAAAACAAAGAGCTTGATCTTATTTCTCATTGACTTCAGTGGGACAGGAAGAAACCATTGTAAACAAAAACCCCATTACTGAGAAAGAAAAAAAAATGACAGAGGTAAAAGTCACGGAGATGATTTGGGCTACAAGCCGTGATGTGAAGATAGAAAGTGAGAGCTTCCCTCATACCAGGCCCTTGTTTTTTTCTGGCCTGTTCTGGCATGCTGGCTCTAGATCAAGTGGAAAGCTGAGGATGGGGCTGTCTGTATTTCATAAATTTATAAAAGATCCTGAGCTGGAAGGCACTCACAAGGATCATTGAGTCCTACTCTTTATTCCATACAGGGAAACCTGAAACTTAAATCAGGCATCTAAGTGCATTGTTCAAATGCTGCTTGAATACTCAACAGGCCTGAGGCAATGACCTATTCTCTGGAGAGTCTCTTTCAGTGCTTGATCTCAGGAAAGAACCTTTTCCTCATATCCAGTCCAAGCTTCATCTGATGCAGCTGAAAGCCATTCCCTTGTGTTCTATCACCAGGCACTGGGCAAAAGGGATCAGCATCTCCCTCTCTGTTCTGCACCTTGAGGAGTTGCAGATAGCAATGTGGTCACTGCTCAGTTTCCCCTTGTCTGAGCTGAACAAACCTAGGATCCTCAGCCAGTCCTGGTAAGTCATGTCCTACTGCCCTTTCTCCACCTCTGTTGACCTCCTTTGGGTACTTTCTCAAGTTTTTATATCCTTCCAATATTGTGAAGCCCAAAACCACACACATTGGAGAGGTGAGGTCTCATCAATGCTGAGTAGAGTGGAACAATCTCTTTAGATCAGTTAACTACCTCCTGCTCAATGCACTCCAAGTATATGGTTGGTCCTTTTGACTGCACACTGTTGACTCAAATTGAGTTTATCATCAATCAAAAGTCAGATCTCCTCCTCCAGGGCTGCACTCCAGCCTCTCATTTCCTAATCTATCTGTGCATCAATTTCTCTCCTCTCTTCAAGGCAACCAGCATGGATAGGGTAGTAAACCAAACAGGCGTTCTTCTTTCAGCTTGGCACACTCACAGGAAAGAGGTTTGAGGATACTTTAGAACAGTGATGCTGAGCACAATACTTCCTTGAGCTACTTCAAAGATGTAGTTTACTCAACTCCCCTATCAAGTATTTCCTGAAGATGCAGCCTAATGCCTCAACATTAAAGGGACAAAGTCTTGCAAATTTTTGAACATGCAAGTTATTATCCATGCATTAAAATGAAAATAATCACCTATGAAACATGTCTTATACTGACGTTTCAACTAGTTGCAGCAGTAATGGGTCTGTAAAGCAGTTTCTAGCCAGGATGCTGCTCAGGGCTCAGCCTGCTGGAGGAATTTGCTGTGTCCAGATCATATCTTCTGTGTGTGAATCAGTTTAGCCCCAGGGAATTAAGTTACCCTTTTTCTTATTCAGAGAGTGCTGTGAGAGCAAACCTGGAACATTTTAGGATAGAGCAATAAATGAAGCCATTCCAACTCATGGCATAGCCACACAGTAAGGTCTGTACGTGTCTTTTGGACAAATCTTGCTCTTATGCAGATTGATATAACATGGGCCATGTCTCAAAACCTCCTGTTAGTCATTACCTGCAGCTGCTGAGTTTGGTCTTTGGCTCCTGCTAGCCAGGGGAAGCAGGGGCACACTGTATAACTCAGGTACAGAGGTGTGGGAGAGGCCATGCTGCTCAAGGGGAGGGGGTGTCCAGGTGTAATTCAGGATGGTAAATAGCCCAATGAGTTTAACAGCACTGTTTAATGACATCGTTACCATACTACACAAACTCCCATTGAAATTAATGGTATTTCACATAATAAAGTACTGTGCAAATACTCAGTTATGTAGAACATTAATGTGCCTTTAAAAAGGTCGTAAAACCAGAAAATCAATTTCGTTTCTGTAGTTATATTTGAAGTGGAGGCTCATAATAGAAACACCAGCACACCTAGAGATGGAAGTCCTCAGCTTCTGAGGCTTGTAGTCATTTGTTCCCTGTCACTTTAATCCAGTTAGAGATTTTGAACTAAGAATTCTTTCCTCTCTGTTTTCTTTTTTTTGCCTGTCAAACAGAATTTCCCCTTGGGTTTCTCTAGTGCAACAGACAACATAAATTATGTTTTTTTGTTTTCTTGTGTATATGCCTCACTTGCAAGTGATGCTAGCAATGAAGTATATTTTGCTGTTGACTGAAATGGAAAGCAAAAAAAATGAAACATTTGTTCTCATCCAAAACAACTTTTTTTCTGTTCCCTCCACTAAACAAAACACCAACTCTTTAGACTTCACAAATTTAAACATGTTGTCTTAGAAATAACTAGTGGCAAGTATGTGAGCACACTGTTTTATATTTCAGTATACAGGATGGTATGGGTATATTTATTAATAATATCTCAGAGGTCTCTGTTTTGGTTTTCTTTTCCTCCTTACTTACTAGTGTAAGATAAATGTGATCAATCCTCTATATATATTGCCCTTTTCCTTATTCCCTCTGATGCAAGACAGCAGTCTCAGAGACCTGGACTGTAGCCTTGCGAGTCAACCAATTCCTGACACACATAAGTGAGACAAATAGTAAGATCTGAAGAATTGCATAAGGTGCACTGAGTGCTCAGAAATGCTCCCAGCAGAACAGGTAGTGATACTCTGTGCTTTGTTTGAGTCTAAAGCTCTAGCACAGGACTATTGTATTACTCTATTTTCACTTCTATAATCATGACCCCAGACAACCCAAATTTGCACAAAATCAAAGGCAGAGACAGAAAGGGTACTACAACAGAGAGGGGAAACAGACTGTAGGGAGTTGAGAAGAAGGGAGTTAATGCAGGAAATGAAACAGTCAATGGAGATTGAAAAAGTATTGGGGGAAGAAGCATCTAAGTTAAACTTTCCCTTGCATGACATACAAATATAGGTGTATAATACACACTGTTCCTATGGTATAGGTCTGTGGGTTTTTTTGTTTGTTTTGGGCTTATTTTGTTTTTATTTTCTGAATAATCTGAAGCATGTATTTATGATGATATATTTAATTTTTTTTAACCTGAGCTCAGCTGAGTAGGAGTCAGTACTCTGTAGCTGCTCCACAAACAACAAGGAAACTGGTAAGATTGTTGGATATCCCCTAGGAATTTGGGAAATTCTATGCATCTAGGACCGCACAAAAGGTCTGGGGAAACATACTTGCATTCCAGTTCTGATAACAAGGTTATGTAGTCTCCTTCAAAGTATATGCAGCAGTGTCTCCCAGGTCTATATCCAGAACTCCAATCATAATCGTGCAAATAAAGAAAGAAAATATTATTCTCCAGGGGAAAATATTTCAGGTGTCTTTTGTCAGTGGTAAGAACTGGCCTCTGGTTGCTTTTAAATATAATTGAGTTCTGGGAAATAAGGACATGAAATTTCCTGTGTCTTCTCTGAAGAACAAACTCTTATTCTACTGGACAGTATTGATGCTGATTTTTAGCAACTTTGACACATTAGGCGTTGGAATCAGAGTTGAACCTTGTAGTTCAAAGGATTTTTTAAATTTTTTTGTTACTGAACTTCAAGACAAAGACTACTTTGATGAGCACTTTTGAGTTCTTGATGTTTTAATTACATTTGGCATTCCTACTTCATTTCACATTATAAAGCTCACCTTAGATTACTTGGGGTTTCTCAGTTTTCTTCAGTATTTTTCTTCTGGGATCTATGACAACTTCTCTTTCTACTAACTCAGATGCTCAAGCTTAGATCAGTCACAAAGTCTTTCACTGCTTTGCTTCCTTTTTTTCTTTCCACTTCAGATCTCAAACAAGTTTTACATATTTTCTTTCACTGAGCATACTACTTACTCCTGCAGTAAGTCTGCTCTCCCTGACTTCACTGAAAACTTAAAAAATTGTCAAGTGCATCAGGGCTTGGATTTGATCAAAGAAAGAAAACCTGGGTGTTTTTCTTCTCATTGGCACCTGATGTTTTCCAAAACCAAACACACTGTTGTTTAAAAGACACTTGTTTTCATGTTTCTGAGTGAGTTTCAGCTTTATGGAAACTCTTACTTTGGTTTTCTTCTTTCAGAGGATTTTGACTTCTTATTACCTCTATTGCCTTGCAGTAGTCAATAAGAGCTTTGGGCCTGGAGTGATTTAAATAAACTTTATTCAGATACAGGATAGTAAATCCTTCTGATTAACAGAAGAAAAGAAATACACTTTTGCCTGGTTTTTCCAGTGTCTGGAGTAAAAAGTACAAAGTTACCTGCACATTCGGTCTTGTGGGAATGAGAAGATTTTCCTGCCTATAAGGCTGGTAAAGACTGGGAAGAAAACTCTGCACTCAGTAAAGGAAATTACAATAATCTGCCTGAACTGTAGCTCTGTAGTGTTAGCTAGGCGTTCACAATCAGCATGCTCCCATCTAGGTTGCAGCTAGCCCATGTATCTAGAGCTATGAGGAATGGCAACAGTGATGGCTTTTAAGAGGAAAGAAGTACTGGTAGAACTTACTCTCAAGGCTAAAAAATGTGCAAGTACTTAGAATCCTTTAAACCAAGTTATAATGATGATAACACCATTCATCATAGCAATGCCCACCCCTCCTCCCCCCATCAAACCAGCCTCTTCAAACACAACTCTTCATGCTGTATAAAGTTATTCAATGAAAGATTTTATTACTGCTGTCTGTACTATTTTTCCAGGGTGCTACCATAATAGAAATCAACACAGCAAAATCAGTAATAATCACACATGTTTCATATTGGTTCCCACGTGGAAAACATTTCAAAGGTGTCAGTGCCTGGAAAACCTGATGGTTTCATTGAATACCAGAATGAAACTCTGAGGCAAACCCTGAGGAGAGATTAACACTTGGAAGTATAAAATTCAGGTAGTAATGAGAAGCCAGGTGTTCACTGTCAAGGATTCCAAGTTTCCCTAATTATGGGCAAGTATCTGACTTTAACTGCCTCTCTCAGGTGAGCTAGTAATCCTTTGTTGACAAAGATTTATAAAGAGAAAAAAATAACAATAGAAAAAGAAATATGCCTGTTTCCTGCTATGGAGAAAATATTACACAAGCAGCCCTATTTCTAACTAAATTAAGATGAGAGAGGGAGTTGGAAGTCATGTTGCACCCACAGTGATCATTCTGCAAATTGCAATATGGATCTGAAATTTCATGTTAATTACATTTTATTTGAAAAGTGCTCCACTACCCAGTATTTTCCACAGCAGTGGAGGCTTGATTCTGCTCTCAATTATGTAGGTGTAAAGTGGAGTATCTCTAGTGAAGCTAATGAAGTTAGAGTAGTTTAACACTGAAATGAGGGAGATTACAATAAGGCCCTAGAGTCTGCAATATTGCTACTGCAGTTAATGATCATTACTGCAGAATGCTGTAGTCTGGTAATTATTTCGTTCGTGCAGGTAGACAGATACACAAAACTGGCACCAATTGTGTCTGTGAGAGAAAGAGTCCAAAATTTTCCAACCTAATATTGTTTCTTCAAACTGCATTGCATATTCCTTTATGTGAGGATTGTGCTTCTGTGCAGAGGGGAGTGTGTTTGAATTTCGAGGAGGCTGATTTAAAATGTTGCATGGAAGCTGAGTATCAAGGTGACAAAACTGTGCCTTCTGTTTCATTAGTCTTTTAGGCTGCTCTATTGGGTTTACGTGGAGACCCCATTACTGCTTCTTTTGAAGTGTGGTTCACACTTTCAAATTCAACACCATAGCCAGTCCTAGTTCTAACCACTTTCCAAGTTTCAGTTTACCAGCTACAGTATTAAATGCTACACAGGCTTTCCTGAGTACCATGTGTGAGTGTGTTCAGGGCAAAAAGTGGACCCAATTTTTTCTGGAATATTGAGTGGAGCAGGCCTCAATGAGACTTTGTGCAGACAGCCCAGGACAACAGTGGTTGGGTTAATCTCTCCCTTGGCAGTTGAGGACACAGCAGCTACATCTAACCTGGGTTAACAGTGTATGATCAATTACTGAGATGTGATTGTGCACATATAAACTGCCAAGCAAGGCCCCTGTAATGGATTTAAGCAGCACAAAGCTGGAGATGGATGGGGACAGAACACGTAACAAGAATTATCCCTACAAAGATGTTAGGATATGGCCATCCTGTTCAGGTCTGGACTATTGTTTGAATGAGGGCTGGGCCATGCTTAAGGAAAGATGTCTAGTGAGAAAAAAGGTCTCTAGTTTGCTCATATTTGCATGGCTGTAGCATAACACAGATGAAGTTGGAGTAGAGATAGGCCATCACCAATATATTTTGCTTTTTCCTTGGAGCCCTGTAGAGACAAATGCAGGTACCAGCCTGGTAGCCCTGGGGTAACCCAGTGGCTAGTATTGAGGACCTAAGATCTCAAGGGCTGAATTGTATGCTTTAGGGAAAAAAAGGATACTCCACATGGACAGGTCTGGATGCTCTTACCTGGTGATAGCACCCAGCTGACCCAGTGTCCAAGAAACTCTGAGCCACCAGCCCAAATGGGCTACCTAGAGAGGCCCCAACATTAGGAGAGCAAGGTTGCAAGGGAGCAGTAAGCAACCTGATGAAATAATTGATGTGAGTTGAGGGTCTCAGGACACTGACTTTTGCCTGTTCCTGGGACTGCAAGATAATACAAATTCCATACAGACTTCAAGGTAAAGTACAAATTCCTATAGCCTTGAAGTAACTGGTGTGAATGTAAAAAGCTGGATTAAGGCACGTAGCATTTTAAATAATACTTCAACACCATGTAAGTGTATATCCAGTGCCAACCTCTTTGTTAGTCTAGCTATCTGGGTTGTATAGTCCCCATACACTAATATATTTATTTTTAAGAGGGCTGTTTTTTTGTAACTGATTTCTTAAAACTCCCATGCTAACCTATTTTCTCCAGACAAGTGACACAAGCTTAGCATCAATACTTATAATGCGTTTTGAGCATATGACAACATATCAATGACAAGAGGAGAACAGGTAATTTGAAAATATGGTATTGAAAGATTACTATCTTCAGATAATCTCATTTCAGATAGTGCAGTCCAGGTGTAGCAGATTTTATAATAACTCTAACATCCACTACATTTGGAGGGTAAGTTTTCAAAGGCATAAGCAGTGAAAAGGTTCCCAGATCAATTTGGCTGGGAGAGGGGAAGCTGTTTTTATGTGTCTTGCAGGTTCCTGGAGATTTCCCACCTTCGTACTTTGCACTGTGGATGGCAAGTCCAGAAATTGTTCTGTAGCTGTGCTTTGACAGGCACACTTCTGCCATTCTGTGTTTGGAGGTGTTGAAATGCTGCTGACTTGTTTGTCACAATATTACTCCTAATGCCTTTTAAAAATTACTGTGTGTTTTCTGCTCTTTCTTCTCTCTCAAGTGATGGTGAATTAGAGGGGAAGCATGGAACTGAGGTGGATTTGCCTTTGCAAATAGCTTTGGTAGGAGGTAGGCAGTGACTGTGATGGTTTTATATCATAAGGCTTGCTCTTTTTCCTTTGTCTTCCTCTGAGTGGGAATGTACTACTTCACCTCTCCCCAAAGAGAAAGAAAACATAAAATCCCATCAGGCAAAGGGTTATGAATCTCTTCTCATTAGGCACTTGAGTACCTGAATATTGAACTCTGAGAGGCTTCTCCTGAAAGGATAGCCAGCTTTATCTGTGAGATAAAATGCAGCTTTTCTTCAGGAAGGACATCACAGTTCAGTTCAGAAGCACAAGATGGGAAAGGCATACTGCACATGTTCATCATGTAATCTATCTCCTAGGATGCACAACTTGAGGAGAGTTCGTATGTCACCACAATATGTCCCCTTGTTTATCTTCCAGACAGACTTAATGTATCATGTTGATAAATTGGGCAATGCACAGGGCCAGTTCCCTCCTACTGAGGTGAGTGGGAGCTGCATGGTGCCTGATACCAAAGCTAGGGAATTATTCAGATTGACTCTCATAGCTGAGTGCATGCCAAGCTTGTTTTATTTTCCTTGACAGATCTCCTGGGGACTTAAGGATCTGTGGGGTGATTGAGTTTCCACAGCAGATGAAAGGAAAGTAGTACCACTTGCTCAGTAGCACAGTGGTGTCACACTCATGGGTGGCATTGGCAGTTTGGGGAGCAGCTCAGCTGCAGGTGCAAGCTGGTCCAGGTTCAGGGAAAACAAAATCTCCCTTGCTCTGCTGGAACTATTGCTTAGGGTTTATCCTTTTTAGTATTTGTCCTGAAGGGTTGCTTAAGGCATTATTGTGACATAAACAATTATTAATAATGATTCAGCAACTGTATTACCCTGTGTAAAAGAAAACAAAACCAAATAAGGCTAATCTTCTGCAATACTACTTGCAGTTTCCTACAGGGACTGTTATTTATCTTCCAGTCATAAAATAATTAAATCTTACTGCTTTCCAGTTGTGAAGGAGCTGAACACAGAGTATTTGATCCTCACATGGCTTATATTTTTGCGGCTCTGGGTCAAGCATTAGGATAATATTTTACTAAAATGACTTTTATTTTTATTGTTTGTTTGAATACTCAAACAAAACAGTTTCGAATATTTTGGTTCGATATCAGTGCAGTGAGCAGCATTCACACACCTGGACTCTGCTGCACTTGTTCCTCACATTTGTGGAGTGAAACAGTGACCATTTAATAACTGGAATCCAGTATGTAGCAGTGAGCAGTGTGTCCAAAAGCAGCTGCTGTCAATTGCACATCACATGTCTGTCATCTCTCAGGGAGATGACCTCATGTGCAGTCTCCTACTGGGGGTTTGCTCAAGGAGCACTCCCTTTCCATAGTGCAGGCACAACATTGTCTCATGTGTTATATGAATGATTTGCTCCTTCACTGATGGATTTTGTGCTGTAATGTTTAGAAGTGTTCTAACATAATAAATGAATGCTGCTGATCAGTGGGCTCTGCAAGACTGTCCAGGCTAGAATCCCACTTACATATTTAGGAAAGTGAGGGAGAGTGAATCTGGATGGGTATGGGTGGAGGGTTATAGGGTGTTGTGTGACTGTCTCTTTTGTCCCTGACAGTGTCCTGGTACCACAGACATATCTCTAACTCCAAAAGCTTCCATAGTGTCTGGCTAACAAACACATTTAATTTTGCTTCAGTTATGTCAGAAAACAAGAAGGAGTTAACACAAATGCTGTCATCATGATTGTAAATACAACTTGGAGAAGGAAGCAGCTAAGTCACTAATTCCTTCTGAATTCAGCCTGGTGATCCAGAGAGAAAAGTGTGTGGCCAAGAAGAAAAACACTGTATATATCAAAACACACATGAAAAAATTACCTCGAGAATGGAAAATGCTTAAGATAAAGAGAAAAACCCCAAGAGAATAGAAGCAAAAGAAATAAACAGCCACAGCCAGATTCAGATACTCTCTCTCTCATTAGAGATGATTTTACCAACATATATTACCTCACTGTAAAGGTATGTAAGCAGGTGTGATTCAGAATCTGTCCAAATGAAGCTTATTGTTTTATCTATATTAAAATATAGAAGTGAATAGCTCTATATGGTACCTGAATTACTAATTGCAAGGAACTGATTCCAACATGTCTTAGGGATTTAGCCATGGAAACCCCACTGACCTTCAGTAGTGCCTATGCACCTACATTCCTCAGGCACTGTAGAAAATCTGTGGGTATGTACTGGCTACAGGGGGAAGTCCACTATTATAATGTGACTATGATTTTGAGACCCTATAATGTACTCAATTTTATACAAATTTACACAGTAGTATTTGTCAGGTCAGAGTTGTTGTCATTGAAGTGGAAAGCTCAAATTGCTGTGAATTACTAAGTAACATTGTACTTTGAATTATGACTTTTTGTATTTCCATTAGAGTGTCCTTTGAGTCACATCTGTTTTTTGTGCTGTTTATAAACTGCTTTAAAAAGCTGACCTGAGAATATCTGCAGTTAGTTAAGCATGTCAAACAGAGAAATAGAATTTAGCTCTATTCTTAAATCATTATTTATGTAGCAGGCATGTTGGCCAACAAAGAGAGTGAAAGCTGACTGGCATGAAAATAACCAGTTTACTTGTACATGAGATTTGCTTGCAGTGGTCCCAGCAGGAGCTTGAAGAGGACAGTGTAAATTGTGAACTACAAGGGTGTATAGTTAATGCACACCAGAAATGACCATTTGTGGAGCTGCTTAATGCTACAAATCCCACATGGTGATGAGGCATTGAAAAAAAGAGCAGGAAACACAGACTGGGTAGGGTTGGAAGGGACCACATCAGAGCAGATCCTACTTGGCAGGGTCATCCTGGAGCACATTGCATAGGATTGTGTCCAGATAGTTCTTGAATATGTCCAGTGAGAAGGGCTCCACAGCCCCTGTGGGGAACCTGTTCTAGTGCATGGTCCCTTGCACAATACAGTTCTTCCTCATATTGAGGTGGAACCTCCTGTGCATCTGTTTCTGCCCATTGCCTCTTGTCCTATTGCCCAGCACCACTGAGCAGAGCCTGGCTTCATCCTTTTGGCATCCTCCCTTCATATACTTATAGACATTGATGAGATTCACCCTCAGTCACCTCTTCCCGAGTCTACCGGCCCAGTTTCCTCAGCCTTTCCTTGTAAGAGAGATGCTCCTGTCAAGTAACAATCTTTGTAGCCTCTGCTGGATCTGCTTCAGGAGTTCCATATCTCACTTGTACTGAGGAGCCCAGAATTCCAAGACACAGCACTCCAAGTATGGCCTCACCAGAGCTGAGTAGAGGGGCAGGATCACCTCCTACTTCCTGGCAATGATCTTCCCAATAGAGCCCTGGAGAAATAGCGAAAGAACTCAGAAAGCTACAGGAGCTTGTATGCCCATACTCTGGGACCACATGGCTATTGGTACTGAGTGTGGACTGGTGCATCAAGTTACCAGTTTAACCTAAAAATTCAGACTAAATATAAGAAGACATGTAGCTGTATAGATTATGCACACTCAAAGATAAATTAATGGAAGATTACATTTAAAACAACTTACAGTTGGGAAATGAGGTAATCAGAAGTGTGAATGAATTAGTATTGTGAGAACCACAGGCCTTGATCTGATTCCTGCTGACATAACCATTGGCATGTGTGCTATGAAAATCAATACTTGATCACATAAAATGGTTTTCCAAAGTGTGCCTACATTGGTTATTGAATGGAATGGACAGAGAATGCTGGATGAGACGATTAAAAATTAGTTTTAACATCTTTTTCTTGAGAAATGAGTATGTTGTTATTTTCTGCTGGCCAGTCCTCTCTCTAATGACTTTAAATCTATTGGACCATCTAATCTAAACTTGACATGGGGAAGGCAGAAACAGTGTGTGTCCTCCCAACCTTGCTAGGTTGGCTCAACTAGCATATTAGGCATTGGAGAATCACTCACTCAGAATGAAGCAGGTTCTGTTAATACTGCATTTTACAGCCTATTTGTCACTCTTAGTGCTCATATGCAGTCCCAGCAGCAGGCATGCACGAGATAAGGAATTTTCACAGTGCCATGAATTTTCTTTTGGCAACTGTGGGTCTTATCAACCAAGTACCTTGCAAATACAAAGTAAACTCTACAATGATAAAGAGAAAGATAAGTTTTATTATCTATATGCTGTGGAAAAGGATCTAAATATATAGTACCACCAATTTTGGGTGCTTCTATAGTCATTTATGTATAACGGGACACAACTAGATTTTTCTGATGTTCCAAGCGCTGAATGTTCTCAGAGAGAGCTGAAACAAGGCAGAGCCACTGACAGGCCAACCATCCCATGGCCTTGGGGAGGCAAATCTGTCAGTGCTGGTCTTTTGCACTGTTGTGTTGTATGAGTGTGTCTCTGCTAGAACATGTATGCTTTGTATGACTTTTCCTTGTAAACTTATTTGTCTCTACATATTACAGTGGACTCAGGTGAGGCTGGAAACTGAAGGAACTGGAAATAAATTACTGCTTTTTCAACACAAAGTATAAATTGTGGAGAAACGAGAATTTTGGCATTGAGAGTGTGAAAAATATCTTACTCCACTTAATAACAAGCTATGATGGGAAGCAGTTTGTCCACTCCCACTATCTGACATTGTCTCTTGCTCTCTTTTGCATCCGCCTTTCTCTAACTCACATTTCTGAGGCCCTGCAAGCTCTCTGGTCTTCCAAGATCCACCTCACAATGCCAATGCAAGCTGATGAAGTAAAGCAAAACTTTTTCCTTTAGTACTGTATTTCTCTTACTGTGGTCTTTTATTTTTTTTTCCTTCTCCCCATGGGAAAGACTCTTTCTCAGATGAATATTTCTCAGACATATCTGGTTATCTCAGACATATTATGGTACTGCCTAAGGGAGAAAGGAAGAAGGAATAAAACAGACAAAATATGAAAACTTTTGCAAAGATGAAATCAAGAGGGTATTTATTACACTAAAAATGCAGCAGGATGAACAGAAGGATAACTCTGAAACAACTTGCTGTTATGGCCATCTTCTTGATGTTGGAGGTTATTGATTTATGGAAGTTTTTATGGGATCAGAATACAAAATATTTCTTTTATTTTGTCTATTTCTATTAAACTGTCAGCTCAAAATTGTCAGCATTTATGAAGTAATTTCTAGTTGGTTGAATTTCTTTTTATATATGATAGTGTAATCTATAAAATTGACTAAAATATATAAAATATATAAAGTCTTTGTCTGACTAGGCAGCTGAAAGTTGCATTTTAAAGCTTATTAGTCCGGTTTCCTTACCAGAAGGAAAGCTTCTGATATACTGTTCTTTTCATTACTTATATAGCATTCCATCACATATCGACTCAAATCAGCAAATTCATATAAAGTGTAACTCTATATAAAGTGGGAGAAAAGGAGACAGAAGACTGCAAAGGTTTTGTTAATATGTGATGAAACCAAAAGTCTTCTCATAAAGCTGATACTAAACTATTTTGGGTTTTAGATGTACATAATATTATGTAGTGAAAATGAAGGTGTCTTTTCCGATATTGCACTGTTATTGGCATAAATAAAATTTATGTGCAATATTTTATTTAATTTCATAGAATTAATCCAACAGCAAAACTGCATAATTTTGTGTGGCAACATAACTTTGTATTCATGGCTGATTTTCTCCCCTTTACACAGAAAAATAATGTGGGTTGATGCAGTGTCCTAACACAATAGGGGCTAATGAATAGAGCTTGCTGTGCTCAAGAGACTGCAGTTCAATTACTAGTGGTGCCAATCAAGTCACAAATATTAACCATGGTAACAGCAGTTTTGAGTTACATGGAATGAGGCCGTGGCTTCTTGGGGAAGATCGCCTCTTGGGAGGGAAGGGAATGTTCACAGTAAGAGCTGCAGGAGGCCAGAGACTGCGTCTTTATGTCAAAGGAGAGCAAGGCAGCTCATGCCACAGGAAGGTTTCTGCTGTTTTTGCACCTTTTCATTTCAAGTGCACCTGAGAGTTCATAATACGTAAGTGTGACTAACTATGTGATCCATGCATAGCCTATGGAATTGGGTTTCCTATGTATAAGTGCACAGCAATTAGGTAATCATGTGAAAGATAAATTACAAATCAGATTAGGTCCAAAGCAAGAGTAAAATGTTGCTGAAGTCAGTGTGGCTAGGCTGAATTACACCAATCGATTCTGTTGCCTTTTATGAGGATTTACTTAATATAGTGCATTTGTTCTGCTGGCTGGTGATCAGAGTGAGGATCCCTTGATGTGATACAATGGCAGTGTTATGTATTAGTAGCATGAACAGGAAGCAGCTGGCATCCTGTTCCGAAAACAATCTCAGTTTTTATTGCAGAGAACAATATTGAAAAACAGTGTGTGTGTGATGGGATTAATCCTTAAAAATGTGTGAGTTTGGATACTGTCCCTTTTAATTGACTAATCACTTCTGGACTAAATCTAGATTAGTTTCTTTTCACAGAAAGCTCTTCTGCTGTTCGTCCTTTGGAATACAGAGAAAACCAGCTAGAGCCCCAAAATGGCTTTTTTTGCACCTGCCTGCTGCCTCTCTGTCTCTTCCAGCTGGTGAGTATGCTCAGTTGTGGAGTGCTTTTCCCTTTCTCTTATTCATGAAGAGATGACACATCTCTTTGGTCAGCATCACTGAAACATTTTCTGTTCTTTGTCTTGGATGCCATTAAAAAGCCAGCTGTTAAGGATGGTTACTGTGTTGTTGGAACTTAGTCTTTGTTAACTGAAACTTCTGTAAAAAATTAAGATGGGTTTCTTAAAAATTGAAGAGTAATAGCAGCCTATAAATGAATTTGAATCCAACTGCAAAGTGGTGAAAATGATGCATACATGACACCTTTTCTGAAGATTTTGGAACATGCGGTAACTATCATGATACCTCTGTAGGGTAAACAGCTGTTGTACGTGGACAGGGCAGCTGGATTATGGAGACTTCAATTCAGGCATCTGAAATGAAGTCATCCTAGCTCAATTTCACCACTATAGGCCACTCTTTTAGTCAAACACTGCAATCTGGGGGGATGTTTCACCTCAGCTACCTTAAAACCTATCCTGGATTAAGAGGAAGAAATGTCTCCAGAAATGGAGCTTAGGGACAATTCATCAGTGCATGTTTAGACTTTAAAGCCAGGTGACATGAAGTGACTTAATGAAAGTGTCTAATAAGGTAGGAAAACTAGCAGCAAAAGGAATGAGGGCAGGCAGGCTTTGTAGTAACTGAGACTGTGTTCAGCTGACAGAAGGTTGAATTTTAATTCCACTTCTAAAGTACTGTCTATTTGACCTGAGATAGGGTCTTTTTCCATTGCTATCTTCTTTATACCTCTCTACTTCCTCCATGCTTAGTCTGTTTTAAATATTGGTCATTTGTTTATTCAGTGTGGAATACATTCCCTCTTTTCTCCTAGCGAAGACTAAATCCTGGTGTCTTACTCAGTAGGAAATTTGAGCCATTTTTACCAAGATGTCCTGGTAAAAATGCTGTTAAGTCATTACTGTTTCAATTGCATTAATGACTTTATCAGTGGAAGAGGAGGAGAAGCTGCTTTCATGCTCCTTAGAGCAATGCCTTGGCCACTGAGCTAAACTGGATTGATAAATAACCAATTAATGTGAGACGTCACCAGAAACAGATTAAGGAGATTTGTGTTTGGATTGCTTGGCAGTCTCTTGTTAAGACATTTGCTTGAAAAAAGGAAAGATTTTAATGTAATATTCAGCTTGTGTTATGACTGTTTCAGAAGAGTGCCTGAGGCTAAGGTAGTCTACAGGCTAAGTAGCCATTAGGCTACTGGGTTATTTTCTTGTTGACTCAAGGAATACCAAAATAACAGTAGAGAGCATCTGAATAGTTTGCATGCCTAGTTCAAAGAGTCTTTGGACATTCTCTTTTGGAGAAAAGTGATTTGGGTTAAAATTGTTTTTGGTGAAGGACAAAATGGAACCAGTCTCACATGTCTGCTCAAGCTGTAATAACAGGAATAGACTAAGTAACCAGAGTGATAGTTAGCAACATTATCAGCATCTAGCTCTCAAACCCTTATTGCGCTTGTTCAGTGCAAATCCAGAAAAAATTTCAGGATTCCTGAAATTGTACTTCTTGGCACATGCTGTGTGTTATTTCACCTGATCTTGATTTGTCATATAATCAGCCCACAGCACCTATCAAGTTGCTCATAATGGCTGCTTTAGTAGGCAATATGTGAAAATACAGGAAACAAAAATTTGGAAACTATGTATCCTAAATTGCATCCTTGGCTCTGTTGGCTTCAGTGGAACATTTTGAATTATCTAAGATCTTCATTCCTTTAATTTCTATTTTTCTTCTTCTCTAATGAATCTTTATCAAATAATCTCAGCCATTTTGGCAGTATTTTCCACTGTAAAAGTTGTTAATTAGCAAATTAAAATGCACTGTCTCAATTTTTAATTTTTTTCCTAAAAAAAAAAAAAAAAGCAGTTAAAATAACTGGGTTTTTTGGAGCCCTTCCCCCTCCTCTGAGTGCAAGTGTAGGAAAGGAAATCTGTTTAATCTTCACTCTTCTTCTTTCCTGGTTCACCTGGCTGCTCTTGGGAGTTTAGGGGAAAACAGTTCAGTACAGCAGATGAAAATGACAAACTATGTTTCATGCAATGTTTTAGGATGAATGAGACTCCACTGTTATTGTCCCTCACTATTGCTTTTCCTCATCTCCTGTCAACCGTATGAAGAAAAGTGCTAGCAAAGTATTTGTGCTAGAATATAGATTTGATAACAAGGTAACTGTTATTTCTGACCTTATAGTGAACGTTAGTTGAATGATATTCAGGCCAGATCTACTATCAACAGTATATCCTTGTTATTAACAATATTGCACTTTCCATAAGGAAACAAAATATCTCCATAACAAGCAAAAAATCCCAACAGACCAACCAACCAAACAAAAATTGAGGGCTTTGAATCTAGTAAACCTCATAAATTGTTTTTCATGTACGTCTTTATTCTCACCGTCCCCTACGGTAACGAGACGTGTATTTTATTTTTTCTTATTTAGAAAAGATAGGACAATACTTTCTGAAGAGAGTTTCTCTTTATGAAGAGAAACTATTGTCCTAACTTGTTTGCTGTCAAATTATATGAATTACTCAGTTATTTCCTTGCTGAAACCACAATTCATGATGTTCAATATGATTTTGCTGGTCCTTTTAAAAGATTGCAGATTACCAGCTATCAGTTGTGCGCTTCCTTCTAAAGGATACTTTAGCTTCAATATGAAGTTTATCACTGCCTTGTGTCTGAACAGTCACTAGCAACAGTCAGGCCAGAATGACAGCAATGCTGTGCTTGGTTGAAATAAGCAGGACTTTCCCATGTGTGGAGCTAAGTTATTCTTTTAGCAGGTGAAAGTGAATTCTGTGGTATAAACAAAGAAATTCATGAGCTTCACAGAGGTGATATACCATAAGCTAAGATGCTGGTGAGTCTGGCCCTCAGCTGGCATAAAAATGAAAGAATTAATGTCTCAAATCAGCATAAGGAGCTGAAGTGAGGCAGAGGCAGATTAGAAGAGTCTGGAAATGGGAATTGCCTTACTGCTGTGACAGTAATTTACCTGCACTGCAGCTATCTTATGAAAAAAGGATGTCAGCACCCCATGTGAATGAAGATGCATGTCTCTACAAGGGCAAAACACAATATCTGCTTGAGGCAGGAATGGGAAAAACTGTGAATTGCCTATATCTTACTGTATGAATTTCAGCTGAAATGCTTTCTGGTCCAGAAGAAGCTCCTTGTTTTAGAAGACATTATTTTCTTGTCTCTATCTGAGTGTTTGTGGAGGTGACATAGACTTATGTCCAGCTGCTGCAGAGGAACTGGGAACATGAGAGTTGACACTGTAGCCCAGAGGAGGAAAACTCTATAGTGGTCAAAGAACAGCCAAAGCATATCAGCGACTTGAAGAAGAAGATACCAAATGATTCTATTACCAAGGTAATCATATACACTTACACAAGCTTCAACACCATAGTCTTTCCTATTTAGTAGCTAAGAATGGAAGAGAAGATAATTATCTTTCACTTTGGGGCAGTGAATTAGATAATGGAGAATAAGCTCAGTGTAAAGAGTGCAATCAGACATCCATGTGCACAAAAATCTTTCTGAAGCAGAAAGTGACCTTGTTAGCAAAGAGAAGATTCCTTAGTGCTATTTTCCTACTAAACACAAAGAGTTAGCCAGGACGTTATTTTGTTATGTTCTTGTCTAGTTGTTGATCTTTCCAAAGAGACAGGGCCACAATGCAGGTCTTGAACAAGTCAAGAAGAGTGGTTTGAAGAATTGTGAAGGTGCATAAATACTAAACTATTGTAAATGGCAGGGGAATGATTCCATTTTTAGAAAAGAAATGTGACTGCCATTATTATTGTTTGTTTAAGGGTCCTGCAGTTTCTTCACAATTTGTACAGATGTGTTCAATTTCAGTCATTTGCCCTGTCAGTTTTTCTGATACATGGTACATCATTTTCTTTAAGATGCTTTAGTGGTGGTGATTAGTGGTGTGTGATGAATGAACAAGGAAACTTTACTTTAAAAGGAAGAATTCTCTATGTGTTCTATGTGTGAAAGTAAAATGTAGACTCTCCATTGTAAATTATATGTTGCTGTAGTTCCTGCTTCATGTTATGTTGAAACACCACAGCCCAAACAACACTGAAAATTTGCGATGGCTGTAAGATGTTAAAGTAGAAGCAGAGAGCCATAAATCAGAGTGTCAACATCTTTAACATCCAGTCACTTAATCCCTAGCAGCCTCTGGTACAAGTTAGATTACCCTGGAAATATGTGTGCAGTCTCTCTCTTTTAGCTGGATGTCCATGTAAGTATGAGCTTTCTGATGTAAAAACAGAAAACAAACAGTATTTTAAAAGCATTAGCACTGATGTTGGAATGCTTTGGCTCATTTGGTTTACTGAGTTTAAAATGACAGCTGTTGAAATGTTTAACTCTGCCATCTCTTAGTAACTCTGCAAAGGAAGAGTAAACTACAATGTGGTTTTCTTGTCCTTCAAGGGACAAGGACCTGGCTGTAAAGAGCAGCTAATCACTGACTCAGGCTGGAACAACAGGTTAGAGGGACTTTGGAATTAGCTTCTCAGTCAATTCAACAGAGCTGATCTAGGGATGCAAACAGCTGCTAGATGCATGTGCTTTGCAATACCTCATTTCCATTCTGAAAGATCTCCTACACTAACAGGTACTATGAGAACAACTATAGCTTGTAGATGTCTTGGTGGGGATGCAGTTGTAGGTTAGCTGTGAAATATTTCTATATTTCTACATTATGTCTATGGAACTACAAGAGTGATGTGTAGTATGGATAAATGAAGTGAGGAGCTAGGCTTTGACAGACTATATCCACTAATGAAAGGTGGAAAATTCGCATAAAAAATTCTGAAGATCCATAGTGGACTCCTATCCCTTACTTTGGCTTGCTTCACCTTGCTTTGATTTCCTTTCTATTCAGAAATGAAGCAATTTAACAGAGGAAGAAATCACCAGATTTACTGGAGTAACAAAATCAGAGCAAAAAACATATCTCTGTGTATAGTGCTGGACTTGAGTTTATTCAATGAAACAAGGTGGGCCCAAAATTTTAGAGGAGGTGACAAGAGGCAAAGCTCCACCACTTGCCTTTACCAGGATGTTGAAATAAATATAGAAGCATTCCAGGACATATAAACATTCAGCTCGGTTCTCTCTAAGTACAGAAAAATCTAACATTGGTGAAGTTAGAAATTAAGCAATATGACCTACTATAACCCAAGGGGATACTTTCTCTGACATAGATGCTTGGCAAGATGCAGATGATGAAGAAAAAATGTCACCAGTTCTGCATACAATAGATCAGTAGATTTGCATTCACCAGTGACTCATGGTCAGTCAATGGAGTCATGGGAGATGATCTGCAAATGAAATTTGGAAATGTATTGAGAATTTTTCTATTACCTTCAAGTAGATTTTAATAGTATTAATTAATTAATTTTTGTTAATTTGAAGGACAGCAATGATCCACTCACCCTAAATGTTTGGGAGACATCTGGTGAAAGGCAGTTTGTCCCAAAGAAATGCTGCTGACTGCATCTAGAAAATGACTGAGATAGTGAAAGAGTTTGTATTTGTTAGGTTTAAAAATCTCATGAATGACCAAGAAAATGAAAGAAGGGAGGACTTTTTATCAGCATTTCTGTCTGTGAGAGTAAAGAGAAAGAGAATTAAAGATATGGTCAATGAGGATAAAACACTGTTTGAGGGACTGGATACTGCTAATAGTACTATGTCATCTTGGAAAAATTATGTCAGTTTTGGAATCCAGACAATTAGTCAGCTTTTCTGGCATTGTGATATTATTTCAGTCACATTACTTTTTGGGAAGGAGCTAGATTTATGGCATCAGCATCCATTTTCTTGGACAACTAAAAGAATACTCATATGTCACTTCATTTTCTCCTTCTCTTTCTCTGAAATGTCAACATGTCCCTAGATGAAGTGCTTTAGAGGGAGGCCAGTGTGAGGCTGCACTGTGATAGTAGACACATATGTGGAGTTAACACCACAAAACACCCATAATTGCAGCTACTTGGGCTTCTCTTTTGAGAAAAAAAATCTGCCTGGAAAGAAGAGATGACTCTGGGACATGCCCCCAACTTTCTTGTCCTCTTTTTAAAAATAGTGTTGGTGAGCAGTTCCTTCAACAACGTTATTAATATGATTTTTTTGTTCTTGTTTCCACAAAGAAATAAATTGTGTGCATCTTTCTTTCAGCTTTTGAAAACTACTACTTTTTCTAATAGTAAGAAAAAAATACATTCATCCTTTTTGATAAGCCAAATTTAAGTTTAATATGAGTTACTCCTTGCAATTAGAGACAATATAAAGGTATGTAGAACTATAAAACTGCCATGCACAGCATTGTAGTCTGGCTTCATGAAAAACATGTTTTCCTTGCTAAACATTGAGTTACATTGACAGTGGAGCTGACATGCCTTGCAATCAGGCATTATTTGATCAGGCAGTTCTTGTTGTACTGTACATAGATACAGAGTTTCTTTAAATACAATAAATAAAAGTAAAATCTTACACAAGGCAGCACAGCTTAGTAATTGCTGTTTTGAAGCTCACGTCGCTGCAGTTATTTAGCTCAGCATTTCATCTCCAGCTGCAGCACAATTTTTGCCAAATATAGATAAATGAAGTTAAAGTTATTGGCAACGACTAGTTCTGTATCCCTGTTTCAAGTTCATAGATTTCATAGGAGAGGCCTTCCTTTATTTTTGTAGCAAGCAATTGTTTTGAACTCTGAACTTCTTCACGTTCCAGCACAACACTGTTTTCAGTTCTACTTTATCAGGCAGATACTGGTAAAGAGAGAGAATGAGCAGGTTCCCTGTTTGAGAAATATACCACATGAAATATGAGGGAGGAACAAACTCAGAAACTGAACCTCATTCAGCATATTTTAGGAGATTAACGTAATCTTGATGTTGAATTTGCAGTCAGGGCCTTTCAGGAGGGGATGTCTAACTCTACATTGTGCAGGTGGCATTACTCTCTGTGTTGTCTGAGGTGACCTGGTAGTATGGTCTGCTGCAGACCTTCACTGCAAAGTCACTACAAACTACATAGAGATGACTTTCTGGTTTCTTTAGACCTTGTGTAGAGTAAGACTTCTTTCATTTGAATTCAATAAATGAGACAATACAAATAAATTGTATAGACATAATATAGAAGGTAATCTAAAACACTATAGAGACATTATTAAACAAACTCAAGACTTTCAAATTTAGACATATACTTCTGTTTCTTCAGATCTATTCAATTCTATTTCCTTCTTGTTCTTGTGAAAACATATTCTCACTTTTACAGCTCTCTGGTGTTTATCTGCAAACTAGTATTTGGGTCAGGAAATGCTGGTGTTTCCCTCTGACCCACCTGGCTGCTTTCCTTTGATCTGTGGTCCCTTCTGTTAAAAGGGAAATGAAATATCCTACTATCCAGAAAGCAGACTCATGGAGCTTTTATTTTGAATGGATATGCACAACAAAGCACATCTCAAATACTGCTGTGAAATAGCACTTCCTTCTTTGTGTCCCAACACTGGCCCGGAGTTTCTTTCCACAGAGTTTCTATACTAAAAGCACATGCAACTTTTTTGTCATATGCTACTTTTGTCATGATAAGTTCACTTGGGACCATAGCTTCAGAAGTAATAAACTCTAAATTTACATTGGGAAGATGCCTAAATTTTGCCAGTGAGATTTCAAAGGAAAAACATATTTTCAAAATTAGGAGAACAAGCAATTACTAGGTTCTTTTTTCATCTGTGAAATTTGCCTGATTCATTCAGAGTGACGGGTTTCAGTTAAAGAATAGGCTTCTCCTTTTTGTGATTTCTCACCAGCTTTACTTTTTCTTGTGAGTTTCACTTCACAGATCCTATGTTAGCCCATTTTCCAAACAGAGTGAAGTTATAGGCTTTTAAATGGTAGAAAAAAAATACCCCAAATGCAAAAATCTCTAAGGTAACAAAATAATTGCTAATGATAACACAGCAGCAAATGAAAATCAGATATTTGTATTTGCTTCCATAATATGGAAGAGAGCAAATGTTTCATTAGGTAATAGAAAGATTTTCAATAAATGTTATGGAATAATCCACACTGATTGAGATATTACTTTAGACAAGTTTAGCTAAAAAATCTTTTATGTCTTTAGAAATTCATGGGGACTCACAATGTATAACTTCTTACCATGCTATTAATATATTATTTTATGCATCACTTTTTAGCTGAAAGGTCTGAAACATATTACAAGTAAGATGAATTAGAAATGATGGGGTTTTTTGTATAAGAAATGTTGATGGAAACAACATTTTTTCACTTTAAAAATATTTTATTAAAAATTGAAACTTCTGTTGAAGATGACATATTTTTTTTTGAATGCTATTTTATGGAAAAAAGGGTACTGTTTCCCATGGAGGAAAAGGAAAAAATATTTCTCCTTCAATAAATGTCTATAACACAGCAGTAAATTTCCAACACAAAATTTGGGATTATTTTAATTAGGACCACTGTTTAAGCCTCATGTTCTACCTGTATTGTGTGAATAAATGTATTTTACAACAGAGTGGATAGAAATATTACTGGTTCTCTAGGCTTATAAGGTGAATTGTGCAGTCAAAACAGAACAGCATGTTTTACATCCCTATCTCCTGTTCACAATACTAAAACAGCTGAAAATTGGAATTTTTCAATATGGGGAGAAACTGGAGCTTTTCCCAGTATGATTCTCCTTTCTAATGAGAGCAATAAATAATAGCAAATAATAGTTTTGATGTTCCAGCCAATTTCTCAAGGATTGTTATTTCTGTTGCTAGTATTGGTGCAACTTCTCACCTTTGGACTCATAAAAGCTTTTTTCCTGAACATTTTACATGGAGTATAACTCCAACTAATGCAACTGTCTCTAATTTATACCAATAAATGAGGTAGATAGGGATCAGGCTCTGTACTAAAGAGGAGATACTTCTTAGGTCTGGATGTGTGTCTCTGGTTCCTATTGTCTCTCATAGGTTGAACTTGACTGCTTCAGATAACTGTACTTTCTCATGACTATTCATACTATACATATTGCTGCCCATGTGATCCAGAGTATATTTTGTAATATTTGAGCCTTTCTGGTTTTACTGAGGAGGGCATCAATCCATGTGTCTGTGCTTGTGCCAAAACCCACGTATGGCCAGGCCCAGCTTGGTGTCTTGTGGTCAGAAGGCAAATTTTCACAGTCAAATGTAACCATTTCTCATCCTGGTTATTTCCCTCATAATTAATCAACCTGACTAGAAGGCTGATCTGGTCTCATCTGCTACATAGCTGGGAAGCAGAGAGCAAAACCAGAGCCTTTTTGATATGGAGGCTGCATTCCTTCAGCATGTCCCTCCTGAAGAGCAGTTTACCACAGGGTCTCTTGTTTGAACATGCAGGGCTCACCTCCCCCTTTGAGTGACATAACAGCAGCATGATGTGAAAATAAAGTGAAAAACTCTCAGGAACGTTCCTCTTCAAAGCACACATCCTCATACAAATGCACGCAAACGAGCTCGTTTGCACACTGAGGCAAATGCAGGCGTCTGCACACGCACACACTCACACCCTGTCACATTTGGCTCAATACCCAGCGTGGTTAAATAATGTCAATAGCAGAAAGTCTTACAGTGCTGACACTTCCTCTGGCTGTAAAAAATTTACTGTTCCTTTAAAACTGTGAATAAAAAGAGGTCAGTCTGTATACTGAACAAGGAGTAAAAAAAAAAAAAATCCTTTTTTTTTATTAGAAAACACTTGAAACTTATCATGTGCAGCAGATGGGAGTAGAAAATGCAGCTTGAAGACAGTTATATAAATATATCCTTGATGTCTGTTTTGCTTTTCAATTTGCAGTGAAAAGTACAAAGGTAGAGTAGAGCGCCAGTCAGGGCTGCACTGTGTCTCTTGATATCCATTCCAGATGTTGGCTAGACTTTGTGGAGCCAGGCTTATGGCACTGAGGCTGGAGCTAGTTGTCTTTTCCTCCAGGTGTGATGCTTCATGCTGATCCCCCCACATGCTAGTCTGTCTTATCCAAACAGTCTAAGCTCTGTGACAGGCATCTACCACCTTTTTGACCAAAATTCACCTCCCTCCCACCCCCCCACCTCAATGCTTTCCACCCACCCCAACTTCTTTCAGCTTGATGGGCTCTGCAGACAAGCCCACTTGTCCCTGCCTATCATTCTGTCACTTCAAAAGCAAGCCCCCCTAAAAAAATGAGCTCTGACGTGGTTCTCAAATAATGCTAGTCAGTTAGTAGCTGCTTTGAATATTCCTCTTTGTGTTTTGAGAGTGTCTGGAGGTACTATTTGACACCGAGTATGTCTGCCAAGCCTCTAATGGTAGTTCTCTGTTTGTGCATGCTTGTAAAGGATTTTACACTGTAATATTTTAACTCCCTGATTAAACATTGCTAAGCACAGAAGTATATCATAAATCTCACAGGCGCCAACTCCATTTATCTGAATGTTAGTTACTGTCTACGGTGGGTAAACAAATTACAGCACAGTTTATTACAATATATGGGGCCACGATGTAGCTCTATTAATATCTTGTACCCCCTGGAAATATATCGTTGGCTCACAGTCTGAATTTTTTCTCCCGAACAATTAAAACCAAATTCTGAATGGAGGGTGGGAGGGTGTGTGAGAGAGAGGGGGAAGCATCAGGCACTTCCAAGGGGAAACTTGCTGGGAGTAACAATAAGGAGCTGCAATATCAAATTACTACTATCCTGGGTTTAAGGTCAGTACATATTGAGTTAGTTGTAAGATATTGAAGTAGAAACTTTTCTAGTTTGGAATGCATTAATGCTGCTAAAGCTGCCAGAAAAATATCTAGAAAACATTTGAGTTGGAGAGGGCAGAAACAAAGAAGTATGTTAACAAGAAAGAGCACTGGAGTCCTTTCCTTTCCCAGCTACATGCAGCAATTTGCAGAGATCATTCTCATTAACACTAGCACTTTTGAGGTGCATGGAACCTCCACTTGTAGACAGGAGGTCAGCACTGGAGAGGTTAGACTATTTCCACATCCATTTGCAAAAACAGTTTCTTCTAATTTTTTATCAATTTTTTTTTACCCCACACAAATAATCCTGGTTATACGAATGTGTAGCAATCAATGGAAGCTCTGTCTTCTTGAAATGCAGAATAAATGACTGAGTAAAGCAGGAATTCTATTGGGAGACTTTTGGAGGGACAAGTTTATTGCCATTTAAAATGGTTTGTGATATGTATCAGTATAGAAGTACTGAGAAAAGAAAGAAGGGCTATAAGTTTTAAGAAAATTCATAGCAACTACTAAAAGTAATTTTACTATTAAAGAAACAGAATCAAGGTAAAAATAGTATGTGTAAATCCCTGTTTACTTTTGATATTATAAAAGCATCGCTGCTACTTGTCCTGAAGCCCAATGTTGTGGCTAACAGGCTGACTATTAGTGGAGCTATCAGGTTGGAGATTACTTGCAGTGGTGTAGTCATGATGGTAAAATAAAATAAAGGGATGCTCCTCCCCTAATTCTGCACTGATGCCTGCAGGGGCCTGCAATCTCTGATACAAGCTGACAACCTTGACACCATGTTCAGTGGGAGCACGAACAGCTAGCTGCTATCTCCCTTTCAGGAAACCACACCATTTTACAGCCTGGAAATGCATTAATTACTTGCAGGGGCAGGGCAGGATAATATTCTGATGTTCTTAGCTGGGCTCCAGTGGTCAATAACACAAACACCATCCTCCATAAAAGCAACTGAAGCTTGGTAAAAATAGAAATCCAGAAATCCAAATATTTTTAAAGTTTTTCATATTGTCAATACTGTAATTAATCGTATAACATTGTGTAGCAACTGATGAAAATATGTCTGCAACTAGTAAAATTAACACCACAGAATTTCACTTAAGAAATTTGTCTTTACATCAAAAAAGAAGTAAGGCTAAATTAATTGCTAGCCTTCCCCTACTAAAACCAGTGCTTTTAAGCCAGGGCTGAACTCAATTATGAGATTCTTAAAGAAATGCAAATGCTAGGTTTGTGTCAGTTTGTAAAGATCTTGTTTATATACATACTCATTGCTTGATTCAACAATGTGTTCAGCATTCTGGCCTGATCCACCAAAGCATTTAATCACATGTGCAGGCATGTAGGCGATTTCTTTCACACCAGTTAAAATATTTACATGCTTAACCTTAAGCACATTGAAGGGCCAAATGGGCAATGGAATTACTTTTTCTAAAAAAGAAAACCATGCAATGAAAGCAATGCAGTTTGCAAAGGTACAGTCAGGATGTGTACCACCTCACCATAGCAAAGGAAGCCTGAAGGTGCTGAGCCCCACTTGCCCATGCTCTAATTGACTCCATGCAAGTAAGGAGCTCCAAGGATCTCTCACAGTGTGTTTAAGACACAACTCTTCATCACTGAGGTGGAAGGTTCAAGTAAAATATGTTCTGACTTTCAAAAGCTTAGGGACATTTTAAGAATAAAATTTGATTCTGCACCCTGAAATATTTTGGGTAATCAATCCAAGACTTTGGAAAGTGTTCTGATGCTGGAAGGACTTACCCTGTTCAATCCTATGAAGTAGAGGAGTGTTTGTCAGAGGGATGCCAAATAAACCAAAGTGTAATTTCCTGTGCTTGAACATTTGCACCTCAACTGGAACTGATTAAGAATGTTGACTCTGATAACTGCAAAAAAGGGGCAGGATGGTCACAGACTTGCAGAATTTTTTTGGAAAATCAGTTGCTGGTGAGGGGACTCTCTGGGGAGATCAGAAGATATTTTGGCAAAATCTGAGAGGTGGGAGAGTAGAATGGGAAAGATGGGAGGAGGAATTAACTTTTTTAAAGCTGACATGGAAGAACAACAGAACAGGACAGTTAAGTGTAGGAAAAGGCTTGAAGCAGGAGAGTAAGAGGATGATGGGTGTACAGGCTTCTCCCTGGAAGAATAATTGCATAAACCAGAAGGCAGGCTAGCTTCCCATTGCAGGCTATGAAGAAACACTGAAGGGCTTATATCTTATGAGTCCTGGAGAGAGGAAGAAGGTGTCATGGTGAATACTGAGGTGAGCAAGGAAAGACAATCAAGGCCTTCAGACTGCCTCAAAATAAGAGCTTAAAAGGAGCTACAGGAACCAAGCAGAAAGAGCTGATACCTGGGATACTGTGTTGATGTACATGCTGGGGCATAAAAGGGCAGACCAAGAAAATGGCTTTGTTCTGAGGAACAGCTGTAAAGGAAATCAAAAGCTCCCAGTAAGGACTGCTTCACTCTATGTTATCTAATCAAGATATTTTGGAGGAAATAAAAAAAGGGAATGACAAATGTTGTACTGATAAGTTGTGACATAGATCATTTTGACCCCATTTTCAAAGATGTGAAAGAGTCTTTTAAGATTGATCCATCGTGTGAGCTTAAAGCTTGGGTGTCATTTATGATATAGAATGCTGATCTCCTGATTTCATGTTTGCAGACAATGACAAGAGAGAAATCTATCAAACACCTAAAGATGTTTGAATGACTTTGTGAAAAATTAATGATTCTGCTACTCTTTTCACAGTATTGAATGGCATAATCATGGACTGGTGAGATTGATGGAGGTTATCAAAAGGGACTGTAATGTTTATTGGTACTATAATATTAAACTGTGTCCTGGCTATATACTGGATTTTTGTGAATATTCACCAAGCATGTTAACTGGCAAAAATATTCTGATGCACATTGTTTAAATATAATTCCAAATGTCATTGTCAAATTAACAACTGTTTGTATTTGCAATGAAAACACTGTTGCTTTAATTAAATCAGGGAACAAATCTTGGTAATATAGGATCTCATGTTCAAACCTAATTATATCACTTTTGAGTTTTCAAGTGCCATGAAATTTTCTGGCATCTCTCAACAACAAAATCACATTTGAGGTAGATTATATATGATTCAAATCTATGGGGTTTTTTGCTTAGTCAGCAAAGGGATTCTGCATCAAGCTTTTAAGCACATTCACAATTTGAAAGTTACAGTCATTAATCTTTTCATTGCTACTTTCCCAGAGGTTTTCTGGAGCAATGCTGAGTTTTAAGATGGGAAGAATTAAACGAAGTAATAGGCAAAAGTTATTTCAAGTGTAGTGGCCTGCATGGTAGAAAGCATGGAAACACTCATAAGAGAAGGAAATGAAATGAGCCCATGGTCTGAACCACAGATGTAGTGACCAGTTAAAATCTGGAGCAGAAAATCGATCAAGCAGTGTTAACCACAAAGTTAGAACATCTGGCTTATGAAGTCACTTATCTACACAGCACTAGAAGCTGGAATGACGTAATAGACAAAATATCATATTGTTTCCCTTGCACTTGAACTTTCTTTAACCATTTTTTTACTTTTTGCTGCTCTTTAAAGAAACTTCTAGATGCATCTTGGGTTTGATTTCTGTGCTGTTCTTGAGGTCTGTCCTGGGAAGTTCCTGTCACACAGATCTCTTCATAGCATTTGGTGACAAACATATTTGTGGGCAAATATGCTAACGGAACCCAACCCACTGCTCACGGAACTCAGCACCAGTTTAAAAAAAAAGTTGAAGAATAATTTACATAGATTAATTAATGACTGGGAATTCTTCCTTTATTTGAGAATTCATTCAGTGTCTTTGTGTTGAATTTTCTATAGATGAATTTCTTTTATAACTTTTGTTGGTGAAGCTCCACTTGTATTTTCCAGGGGTTATGGTATTAAATGTTAGTAGTCTTAAATAATCAACATCCTTTTTTAAAAAAAAAATCAGGATTTTAAGTTCTATGCCACATAAGTTCTGCTCATGTTGAATATTAAAAGATGACATGTTGACTGCATGATACAGATTATCCAAGGTTTCAGTAAATTTCCAGAGGAGAACCATGTCTTTCTTGGTGAAAATACAGGGCACTACAGGCACATTGAGAAAAATGCACCTCACCCAGCACTGGTGGAGAAAGGCATAAAATGCCATTCCACTGGTGCTGTAGGGACAGGTGTCCCCAGTGCCTGCAGCCAGACCTAGGGAGGGAAGCTGCCTGCACCTGGGATCCATCTGCTCATGTTTTCACATGGCCATGAAATGCAAAAAGTGGCCCTAGATGGTTTTCCTGCTGCACACAGGAAGTCCATGGACCGCTTGGGTCTCTGATGGATGCTTTAGAGAAGGTCAAAAAGGCCCCATCTCTCCATGTATTGCACCTTGGCATGACTCACAAGAGCAGTCAAAATTGAGGCCTGTTTGAAGACTGGCTGTTGTGAAAGGGAGAGCCTGTGACAGAAATACTCTTGTGACTTATAACAAGGGGAGCCAGTGTGCTAAGAAAGGAACACATAGCTGCAGGCTAGATGAATTAATTTCACTAGGACTGTGTGTGTCATAGCCTTGATAAAGCTCAGTTCTCTTTGTACATTCCAAGCTGCTGTGTTTGGGTAATATTACAAGATATCTAAATGTTTTAAGCTTTCATATGATTTAGCCTCAGTATGATTTAGCCTCTCTTTTTGGCAGACTTCTTTGATATGTTCTTTATCTACTATTGTTTCAGAAAAGGAAGACTCCTAGAGCCCATTGCCTCCTCTCCTACTTCTCTATGCATATCTTGTCCCACAACCCAGTTTATTTTCTCAAAGATATGAAATAGCTGAGGTGAGAAAATGTGTGATAAAGATTATGTCATTTTCTGTCAGCTAGCATTAGAAGCACACATCCATGGACAAAACATTTCCACATTCAGCCTTCTGCTTAAGTTTCCTTTTTAACCTGGATGGTTCTCTCCTTTGGTCAGAATTTTCTGGGTTGTCCATGACACTTCAGTTTCATGTCTGAACCACTGGGTTTTTCTTTGTCCTGTCTTCTCCCTCGTTCTTTCTTCTGAAGTAATCTCAGAGGAAACAACTTCTTTAAGTTCCTTGCTGTACCTCAGGTATCTCTAGATAAGGTGAGAATCACATGATCTGCTTCTTGGTAGCTACTCTGTAGTTCAATTACTCTCTTTCCTGGGAATCAGACTTGAAATAACCATTTGGTCTGGATAGCTGCCATCTTTTATCCAAGTGTGCTCCATTTAAATGGAGGATCATCAAAGTTTAATGGCTCAGTATTTTTAGCAGCAAACCAGGTGCGAGCAACTTTTCTGTCACCTACTGTGGGTTTTATGTCAATATGGAAGAAAAGGATCAGAAGGAGCGGAGTGTGCCACATTCCTGCTGGAACTTACATCCTGACAGATGTCCATAAGATTCCAGTGTCAAGAAGAAATCATAGTAGAGAAATTCCCCAAACTGTCTCAATATAAAATGCTGTTTCACCATATGTCTCGTTATAATTAGCGCTAGTAGGATGCATGTATTCCAGATCTGAGTTGATAAAATACATTCATTTTGATAGGATGATTTTATAGAAATCTAAAATATTTTCTGCCTGAATGTGGAGTGCAATGAGTGTGGAATGCAACTGTCCTTGCCAACGATCTGCAGTCAGTCTCTTTGAAATGCAAGCAGAGCCACAGGAAATGGTGCCTAACTTCATGAAACACTATGATCTCCTGTGGCTCCATTGTATTCCCAACCTTGCCAGCAGTCTACAGGTCTCTGTCTAGGTCCGTGAGCCAGGAACTGGTCTGGTCCCTTCTACTGTCAGGATGAGAGAGCCTGTCTGTTACAGAACTGATTATTGCTTGCTTCACAGGAACATGCCTGTTTTTTTATTTATCAGTGATATGAACCCTACACATCAAACTATAATTATTTTTGGGTGAGATAGAAACAGTTTCCAAATTAAATTGTGAATTACCTAATCATTATACATACATTTGAACGTGTGCAAAGCATAGATGCAAGCTGGACAGACAGTCTGTGGACTCTGTAGGATTGGAATTCAAGTATTTTTCACTCAAAAAGTTTGAAAGAAATGAACTTCAGAAATTCTAGTTCAGCAGGTCCAAATTCTGAAAAATATTTAATCTAGGATTGTAGTGGAAACATATTGACTGAAGAGACCAGCTAATTGTTATCACTGTCATTCTTATGTAAGAAGTGCCTTTGGCTGCTATGTGAAAGGAATTAGAACATAAATTCTTGACAACTTTAACACATGCTACCTGAATACCCATCTGCTTAGCTTAAGAACTAAAAAGGGGTTCATTAATGTAGTATTGAATAAATTAAATGTGCTGCTATATGTGTTGAAATGTGTTACAATATTTAGCACTGCTTCCTTTTTTCCCCCTTTTTAAAAACTGTATCTTAAAAAGCCGGCTGTATTTTTCATATGAAAACCAAAAAACAAATTGGATCTGCATCTAACAAAAGAAATTCATGTTTTGAAGTTTCCAAGTGGTGGCTGACCACTCATACATGCGGACTGACTAAAAATGTTGCTTAGAAACACCACGTTATCAAAGAGAACCCAACATCAGGTTGGAGTGCTTCCCAGACAGCCGGTTCTTGGTGATAATTTGCAATGGAAAATTCTAATATCTGTTCCAACAATTCTTTATTTTCTAGATCTTCTTACTTTTCCCTCTTGAGATTATTTGTCATTAGACTTTACAATTTCCTTCCAAACTCTGATTTGGAAGATACCATAGAGTATGTGAACTACCTTTATGGATTCGTATGTACTTCAGCAAGTATTAAGAAAATGTTATTCAGCTAAGAAAAATATCTGGAAAATCCATCCTGAAGGAACTGCAGTGTAAATTAATATTTCTGACATGAGAACTGACTTAGCTAGATTTAAATATATTATTTCCCCTGTATATATTAATAGTGGCTGCTGATTGTGAACTTTTGGTTCTAAACATAATAAAATAATTAAAAAATTATATACAACTATACAACTACAAAAATTATCTATCTAAACCTTGCAATCGTCTCCTGTGTAGAACAAGAGGTTGATTTTATATTTTCAAATAGAAGTTATCCAAATAGGGCAACTAAGGAACTGCATTTGTCCTCTCCTGTGTGAACAGGAAGATTTAACAGATTCCCCTCATATTCAAAAGCATTTTTGTATTGCAATGGCCTGTGGTCTGCTCCTCTGCTCCATTCCAGGCCCCACAGCATCTGTTACTCCAACCACCACAGCTGGAGTTAGAAGGAAATGGGTCACACTGAGACATATGGAGAAAGGTATCTCCAGGCAAGTTGGGTCCTGGGCTGTTTAAGTTTTATACATATTTACAGCTTGAATATAAATGTTTTTATGTACATGTGTATATTAAATCCCAAATCTTGTGGTAGACATTTTGACTCCTTCCCCTTAGAATCTGTATCTGAGCCCCAGTGTTCGCTCAGGGGGAGGAGTGCCATCTACTGAGACTCCCTTGTGAGATTGCACTTCATCTGCCAGGGTTTCTTTCCAAGATCCTCAGGGGAAGTGCCCAACCAGAGTACAACAACTCTTCTTTTTCTTAAAAAGAAGCATTTTTATTAAGCGTACACTGTAAACTTATCGATTTCCCCACAAGCCCTTCTTACTGCCAAACCCAAGTCTCTTTTGTGTTTACCTACTTGCACTTTTTATGTATTTTTTTTATTTGAAGGGAAGCATGCAAAGTAGTGCCACATTAGTATTAAAGCTGGTTCCCTGGTTGAATCAGGTGGCGAGTCTCAGGGACACTTTCTCTTTCTTATCCTAAAATAAGAGTTCTCTTCCTTGAAGTCACCATTGAATCATGTGCAAACAGATCCATGCTCTCTACTAGACCTTCATTGGCATTTCAAGTTTGTTCTGTAGAACAAAAATAAAAGTTTAGGTTTTATAGCCAAACATGAATGTAGAAAATGGCAGAATTGTGTACTTGGGGGGTTTAAGAGACTGTAGGTTCCATGTACATTGCATTGTGTTTTCAAGGCCATAGAGGGCTGTGCATTTCCCCATTGCAATAAGGCTTCTGACAGTTTTAGTGCAATAGGTGCAAACTTAAACTTTCAGGTTATTTACAATATAAGTGTCCCTTGCCAGAGATATCCTGCATGTGGGAAGGTGAAAATGAGTTGTGAAAACAGAGCATAGAAAGTGTAGTTGACAACAGAATGTAAGTGAGACAGATGACACAAAAAATATTAGAAAAATGCAGATCCACATTTAAGATTTCTGTATACTCTAGACTACTAAAATGAAGTTGGTACAGTCTATATCCTAGGTTAAGGTATTTTAATGTTTCCAAATGTAGTAAGGGGAGATGAGTTACCTGAAAGAGAACAATTGAAAAGCCATGTGTCCACACAGGGTAGGAGACTCCAGATTTTCCCCACAGCTCACATTTTGTCTCCAGGGTCTAAGTGCTGAGTCCCACGGCCACAGAGGAAAATTAAGTCTCTTAGATTTTTTATTTTCCTATTGCCACATAGGTCTTGTAACCCACTGTGGGTACCACAGCATGAGCAGTCACTGCCCTGGGACTACCTCCTGTCCTTGTGGAGCTCAGCTGTAGGATGAAGAGCAACAATGGTATCCACTATCTGGCAGCCAGGTTGAATCTGCTCCTGTAAATGTCACAGAAAAATTTGGAAACTGCAGTAGGGATGAGGATATTTCTTTTCTCAAAGAAAATAAAGCAACTGGGTTACATCTGACTGGAGACAATTTCATTATATAGTACTGTAAGCTCACACTCCCAGCAAAGGTACAGGTCAGGCTGAAGCTGCATTATTCAGGATAGCTTTACAATCTCATTGAGTGCAGCAGTCAGTGTGGAGTGGGTCTGGGTGTGCCAAATAGTATGGTGCTGATTGTGTTTTGCTTCTCCCAGATGAAGCATGAATCCCTTCATAGTGCTGTGCTGCACTGAAGGAATGTTCATCTTAGAGCAATATTAGATCAGGCCACTTTGTCCTGGCTGGATGTCATGATGTAACCACATCTTAGGTCTTACTAAAGAGAGGTTATCCACTCAGGAAAGAAAAACCTCACACATGCTTTAGAACACCATTTATCCTCCTCAGGTTCTGGTTACCTCAGGGCATTTCCAGTGAATCTTTGGAATCAAAAATTTTGTTAAAACAAAACAAACCCCAGACATTTAAAATAATGCACACATGCAGAGGGGATAATTTGATCTATGTAAATGAAGATGCCAAAAAAAGATAAAGAGACAAAAAGTCAAACTGATGATAGCCTTGCTGACAAGTAGTAGTGTGTGTGGCTCAGTCCTGAGCACAGGAATGCAGCAGCTGTAGATGCAAGAGCTGCAGCCCTGCACTTCCCATGGCTCTGGCCCCATCCGCTGGCATTCAATAGCTGCCTGCTGCTGCTGCAGAGTGATCTGTCTCTGATGAGGGTTAAGACTGATGTCTAGAAGTAGGGCTTAGATGTTTCCATTTTTTAAAAAGTTGATCTTAATTATTATTTATGCTTTTTAGCACATTGTGACACACACAAATTTTGGAGAAGCAGAGACCATTGTACAACCATCATCCATCACCATCTTAATTTTAGAAAGCCTGATTTCTTCTAAGGTCACTCTACACATATCCATGGAGATAAATGTACATATGCATATGTAGGGATATGTAGACATACACAGATATGTTTACATACATGGATTTTTTAGCCTTAGTTTAGTTAATGGACATTTTCCATTGTCTTCAGCAAGGGAGATCAAGGACTTAGAAACAATTTAATCTTTGTGTTCATTAATGTTAATCTTCCTTTTAAAAGTGAAATTCTGTGTGTTCTGTAGATGCCTAAGTTTTGGTACATCTGAAGTATTTGTGTTCTTAAGGCCACACTCAAATTTAGACATGTATTGTGTAAAATATCCTTATACAGACAAAAAAAGTGCTCAAGGAATAGCTAAGATATTTCATTACTTGAGGTGTGACATATTAAAAAAAGTGTGGTTTCTTCTATTTTTGTGGGAAGTTCATTCCTGGCAATTTTTGTCAACCTGGGAACTTTGTGCTATGTACAATCTTACAATTTTTTTTACATTCATGGAATACAAGTCTTAGGAAGGGCTTCTTTGCTCAGAATCAGGCCAAATTTATCTTAAAACAGAGGGTTTTTTTTTCAATGAAATAAGACTCTTTTTGCTGCAAGAGACTAATTTAAACAATAATGATACTTTTTAAACTAAAAGATTAAAAAATAGCATCTTCATTTTAAAAGCGTCAATGAATCGCTTAATGGTGCCAAAACTTTCTTTTCGATATGTTCAATTCTGTTTCAAAAATTTGTTTCTCCTTTGAACTTACTCAGGAATCATTGAAAGAACACATTATTCTAGGAATAATTAATTTCAAAACAGTATACAAACAATTTAAGATGTAGAATAGTTTATACAGATTAGCATCAGTGTTTAAGTATTTGAAGTGCTTCTCAGATAATTTTAGTTTTATAACACCAGTGCTGGGATAGCAGGTGGTTCTTGCAGGGAATCACCAGGTGGTGCTGTTGTACACGTCTGCCAAGTTATTTTTCTGTGTTTGAGCAAATGTTCAGTCTTGGGAAGAAATGCTAAACCCATATACCTCATAGAAGGGAATGACAGGGTGAAAGAGTTGTTTGCTTTATGCTGCTGCAATATCCTTAAGTTTTCAGACAAAGTTGCTTTCAGCCAAACTTTGCTGTCATATAAAGAACATTGAAGTAGAGGCGTACAGTACCTATATCCAATTCAGCCACTACTCATTCAGTGTTCATGCATGTATGGGACTAAGTATGTAAACTCTAATATTCCCAGATTGTCCCTAATTTTTTACTTCTTATTCACTAAGAAGCTGACCTAATAAAGCCCTAGGACACTATGGCTGAGAAAAGGGAAACATCAATATCTCCTTGAGACACTGGTGGACTTTCTTAAATTGAATGCTTTGTTATAAACTTTTGGACTCAAGTGAACATGGACAATACACATTAACAAGGCTTATATGTATGTCTTTTCTCTAGAAGGATATCAAATCCAGCACATGGCTGAATGAGGCATGTTCAGATGCCTTTCTTTTTCTCAGAAGAGGTGCCAGGGAGAGAGCTGAAGCCCTGGTTCCAGTTCAGGCACTGGCTTGTGCAGTTACAGGAACCACAGACAGAAGAAGATTGCAGAAGTGACTCGGGGCTGAGTGCTTGGACTGATTGAGAGTAGTGGTGCTTAAGAACATGGTTAGTGGAGAATTTGTCAGTGTTAGGTTTACAGTTGGATTTGATGAACTTAAAGTTTTTTTCCAACATAAATGATTCTATGATTCTGTGAAAATTTCCTCCTAGTTGAGTCTTCCTGAAACTGTATATTTTTTTGCTCTGCAATACCCTCATAAAACATATATCACATTTACATAAAAATGGGTTATTTACTGTAATGTTTCATTACCTGTTTGGCCCAAATGAGCAAAATTTGTATTGTGGACCAAAGACCATGTTGGACGAGTTTAGTTCCATATGATAGCATTATTGGTTGCAATTTCGGTGGGACATGGAAGAATTTTAACTTTGTGAGTAGAAGGTCTGAAAAGGAAGGAAAATACCATTTTAAAGATATTAACATAATTTCAATTCACTTGTTTTCTGGATGTTAATTAAGACAGTTGACTGGAAGCCAAATACCTATCTCTTATGAAGTTGTAAATTTTCAAACAGAAGTTTTGAATCTGGTGTTCAAGGATGTCCCAGTTACAGAATATTGTAGAAAATATGTTTACCATTGAAACGTGCCTCTTTTTCAGGAAATTGTTTTTCCAAATTTGTATGGTATAATAGTATGATAGAAAAACTTGAGAAGTGGGCCCACGAGAACATCATCAACTTTAACAAATTCAAGTGTATGGTAGTACATCTGGTTTGGGGCAATCCTAGACATGAGTCCAGACTTGGAGAAGTTGCCCAGAGAGGTTGTGGCTGCCCCCTCCCTGCAAGATTTCAAGGTCAGGCTGGATGGGGCCCTGAGCAAGTTGGTCTAGTGAAAGGTATCCCTGCCTTGGAAGGGGAGATGGAATTAGAAGATTTTTCCAACTCAAGCATTTATCTGCTTCTATGATTCTACAACCCAATTACAGGGTATCTGTATCTTCTTTTTTAAAAATATTGCCTTTTATTTGAACAAGTATGTAACTTTAAAAAATTTATTTTGCTTCAGCACTACTTTCATTTAGTGCATCAGATAGGTTATGCACTTGCTTGAAACATATTTATTAAAGGGTATTCTCTAATCAACCTAATCTTGTAAGCAGGCATGGACAAAGAGCCAAGTTGTTGCAGCAAACATGAACAACTTTCTAGCTCAAGAGGTGCTAAGTAATGCAATTTTAATCTGTGATTACTGTTCTCCACACAGTTCTTTTGTGCCTAAGCAAGCACTGCTTAAACCCACAGTTTTACTCTTTTTCAGTCTTGTATAGGCCATTCTTGGCCCTTCTTATACATAGGGAGCTTAACACAGGATGCTGTTACAGGTTCACAGGAATGTTGACTGCCTACAGACACAACTAATTGTTGCTGCATTTGCATACACGAAGATCTCTAAAACATTTGTTATTCCGAGATATCTGGTTCCATATGTCTTAAACTAGATTCTTCAGCTGACAAACTCTTCTAAATAGAAAATTTTAGTTTTAATATCTCATTAATTGCTAAGTTATATTGTAGTATTATTATTGCTATTTTTCCCTTTTTTTTAATACTCTTGTGGTGTCAGGCAGATATACTCACTCATGTCTGAGAATAATTGAGTTAATCTGGTGACAGGATGGCAATAATGCTCAGAAAGGTGCTAATAATCCTATACCCAGGACATATCATATACTGAGTGAAGAAGGCAAGGAGAATGAAACAAGGTCCCATGCAAACACAAAAGGGGGTGCAGTTATAAAGTCTGGTACTGTGATATATATTCCCAAAGGGAGGATGAGTTAAGTTTTCATGAACAATTCTAAATCTGCCATCAGCTATTTTTTGAGTTGAAGGTTGTGTCTTTGTGTCTTTTATATATATTTGAAAAGATACATTAAAGAAATTTAATTCTGGGACTACATTACAGTGTATGTGTGTGTTCTGCCTGATGCGTATCCACTTATATTACATAATGTTATGTAGATCCAGAACTACATAGAAAATCTAAACAAAAAACATCCTAAGAACAGGACTGGTTTAATTCTTTTTTCTAAAATGTAATTTCATAAAAAATGTTTTCTGATCAAAGAATGCTTCTAAGAGAAAGAGGCATCAGTCAGTGTAATAAAAAAAAAAAAAATCGCTGTGCTAGGGAAGGAAAAGCCCATCCCCCTTTCTTTGCACGTAGGAGGAAAAAAAATCTCAGCTGTTAGAGATCCTGAGATTTCCAGCTTATTGAAGCAAAGGAAAAAGGTTTCAGACATGACTCCCCTCCCAACACACCTTATTAATTTTTTTTGCAGATGCTTGTAATGGAGAGGAAAAATGAAGAGAGGAAAGATGTAGTTATCTAGCTCAGAGAAATGTGGGTAACTAGTTCCAGATTTTTCTCATTTTTGCCCTTTCACTCTGATAACCCTTGCACATTGATTTGTATTTCACACAGCCCTTGTAGACCTGTAATAATGATATGTACATTGTGCAGCTGTCTGAATTTTTTTGTGTGAGATACCTTTTTTGTCCTGCACAAAGTGAACTTTGTTCAAACAAATGGATGTTTTAAAGTTTTCAAGCCACACTATTAGTGGTAACGATTTGGACAAAGACCAGCAACTCGAATTAATGCTTGAAATTTCTTGCCTGTCATTGCTGCTGTTATGCAAGTCCACATTTCTAGAGGTTAGCATTTATTAGTCAAAATATTAAGGACTACAGTGTGTTATTAGGAGCAACTTTAGTCTGTTTTTGGGGTATGCTTGGGAGGTACTTCTATTTAGAGAGAGAGTCGTGAGGTGTTGCGTCTGTGCTCCTTCTAGTAGCAGTAATTGATTGCTGGCCTTTATATAAATGGGTAACTGTAGACATATGCTTAGCTATTCTGCACTCAAGTGAAAAATGGATCCACTGCTTGTCTGTATATTCCACAAAGGGAATATGGAACGTAGTCTTGTTCCAAAACACTCTGCATCTGGAGTTAAGGTAATAGCTGCTCACAAAGGGGTGCAAGTCACACAATAGGCTACTTTTCAGTAATTACTCTTGAGTTATTTAGGCCCCAAGTGCACATAAAATGAATTAAAAGAAATAAATTTGAGTTGAAGGTATTATATGCTTCTCCTCTTAATTTCTGTGGAAACCTTTAAAAAATCCCAGCACCCTGCTGTTTTGGAGAAGCAAACCTAACAGCACCGAGCTAATACACATGAACCAGAAAGAAAGATTGGCTAGTTTCAGTTCAGTCACAGGCTGAAAGCTCTGCAAAAAAGTGGATGGAAATAGACACCAAAAGAACATAATTGAGAAATGTGGAACATTCCAAAATGCTTTCTTGTTGTGACTTTAATAGGTGGGATAGTTCTCTATTTTTTTCTGAAATCTTGATTTTTATTTTTCTCTAAAAAACCATATCCAAAGAACAACGTCTAGAATTTTTTGTCTACTAGCTTACTTATTACATCACATAATCTGTATTGAGCCTATGCTTTTCATTTAGATTATGAACCTTTAAAACAAGTATTTTGGTTTTTAATCATTAGTAAGGTTTTCAGTGCCCTGTAGATATTACACATTTAGAAAAAGATTTTATAAACAGTATTTGCTTACTGGAGTAAGTGTCACACTGACATAACAATATGCTTCCAGATGAGTGATAAAATTACAGCTAGAGTTTGGTCCTAGGGTCTAACACCATCACGTATCTAACACCATCACTGCAAAGGCAACACATGAAAGTGCTGCCTGACTGGTGAAAGTGAACAGGCACAGCCCCAGAAGCTGGGCTTTGCTGTGTGTCTGTGTGTGTGCCCCTCAGTGTGCGAGCCTGCTCCCCATGATACTTTGGACATCACACTTGAGACTTACTGAATCAGAGCAGATTCCTTAGGGAATGGAAATTAAGCTAGTTTTTTTTTTCCCCTTCTCATAAATTATTACCAGTGGTGAAGATGCAGAGGTATGTATGCCAGCAGGTACAGCTCTTTTGTAGGATCCCACAAAAACGGTCTCAGGAATGGTCAGAGAAAGGACGCCTTGTCCTTGCCCATAGATCATATCTACACTGAAACAAACTTTGTCTTGTCCTACATGTATTCCTGGTTATGTTTCTGTGCTGCTTCTGTGTAGCCTGTTCTTGTCAGGAAAACATGTTTACTCCTGAGATGTGTATTTTCATTTTAAAAGCTATTTTTTTCACGAAGATATATCAAGTGACAAGAAATGGATGAAACCTATAATTTTTGATGAATATATTTTCAGGTGAATATCTCATGTTATCATTTTCTCCTTTGCCCTTTCTCTGCATTTCTTCTTTTTCTATTAATGAATTATATTTGTCCTGTACTGTCAAACACAAGATTACACAGATTTTCTAGGGATGAATTTTAACTTTACTCAGCTGTACAGTGAGCACTGTATTCTTATATATGCAATATAAAATTGCATTGCGATAAAAATTCTATGGCATTTGTTCTCACTCGGGCCATAATCTGGTACAAATATGAAGTTTTTTGAGTGCTGGCATGCACGGTGGAGTGAGAACTCAGGCTGTATGTTGCATGTTGCCATTTGCAGTGGTCCTGATGTTGGAAATGCTGGCTTGCTCTCTGGCCGGCTGCAGTGGGAGGGGAGGGTCCTTTTCTCTCACATTTTTAATTTCTTTTGCAGAGATTCTTACCTGAAGGAAAATTCTTTATTCAGGATTATATAGTGGTTAGCCAATTTGTGAAGAGAAGCAAGAAAACTCCTTTTGTTTCTTCAAGGCCTGTTAAAGATTTTTCTGAGGAATGCTGAAAACAATTGTGTTACTCTGGACTTTTGTAAATGTCGTTTTACAGGACTCCTGTGATGTACTCCACTCTCTCCCTCTTTCTATATAAGTGGTATGTTGTGGTAAGCAAGTGATAATATTTTTGGATAGCAGTTACATGCCCACATTTAGTTCCCCAAAATGACCATCTGAAAGTTTATAAAAAATATTTTATAAAAAGTATTTTATCCAATCAAGTGTGGATCAAATCACCTTGCAGGCCAATAATTAGATATGCAGCCTATGTAAATCAACTAATCTCTAGCCTGTGCTGGTTTTGGAGAGGGTCAGTGTGGGTTTTTCTGATCTGTTTTCCCCTGGAGCCCTGGAAATCAGCGTTCAGAGACACCTGTGTGGGTTTGCAAGGAGTTGGATGAGATCCAGGTCTGGAAAGGTTTAAATATTTAGATTTAATACTACCTTTTCCACAGCTGATAGCAGAAGTGATTTAGATAAATAGGAGGCTCTGACACCTGTGGAGCTGGGGAGCCCCGTGAGGCACAGAAATAGCAGGTTTTCTAAGTGAAGCTCCAGAACCAAGAAGTGGGAAACGCTGCTTTCCATGATGTAATGCATAACAACTGCAAGTCATTAGCCATTTACAATGTTTCTCTGTACAGTATTGTGATTTCACAGTATATGCTAGAAAGCTAGGGTTAGGAAAATAACAACATTGAAATAACTTTGATTTGACCAGGACAAATCTAAAGGCAAATTTTATGACTATAAAAAAGGAGTTTCAAACCTTATAGTTAATGGTTTTATTTGAATTAGAACCCCCTATGATTTTGTGCAGAGGTGTTTATATACATTAAATATGATTGATGGCTGATGTTCAACAGATTATAAAAGGAGAATGGACTAGTTTCTGTGAACTCTTTTAAATAGAAATATGAAATTTAGCACTAGAGAATGGATGGCTTTTCACACTGCAGACATTGTGCTTTTGATTCCTGCTTATCTAGACAGAGTGCTTCATACTGTTGGTAAGACCCTTGCCTTAAAACTTCCATGGCAAGTTTCTCACTGGTTTTTCAAACAGAAAAATGGCAGATTCCAGGTCTGGCCTGTGACTAAGCATGTCTTTGTTTCCCAGAACAAACTGACAAAACAATCCCCTATGAATAATTATACATGAAGCTTCTGTTTCCTACTGAAATACAAGCTTCAGTATACAAAACTGGTTACCAGAACTCAGTTATCCATGTTGTTAAATTGTTAGGCTGATCACAGGCATGGATTTTGCCAGAGCAAACTGGCATTCTCCCAGATAATTTCCAAATAGGAATAAAGGGTTGACTTTACCCAGAAAGCATTTTAGATGCAATCACTTTGTTTTGGAGGGTAAGAGAGCCAAATATGGACACAGACCATTCCAAATTCGACATTCTCAGTGCTCAAAGGTCCCAAGCATGTTTGATTTTGCAGAGATGTCAACTGAGCTAACAAGAACTTGTCTCCTGTGTTGAAGCTGAACTTGGAAGTCTTAATGCAGCTTGATATGCCTGAGAGATCACATCTGATATACGGCTCATGCTATGGCTTTAACCTCAAAGAAACGCATGACTAACAACTTCACTGCACCTAGAGTGGGAACTAGAGGTGTCTGAAGTAACATCAAACATAAATGATAAATCTACCTTACTTAGCATCCCAAATTGTTAGGCTATATAGTGGTGTTTGTACTGGACTAAACTGAGAAATCTTTTTTTTGGGGGGGACAATTCCAGCCCTTTTTATTCACCTGGTATCCTCTTAGGTATGTCTGTATTCATGTTTTGATCCTTCCTCATGTCTCTTGTCAAAAGACTGTTTCTGCACTGTTTCTGATCAAGGAGTTACTGGCACACACTGGTTCAATAGGAAGGTGTGTCTTACTTTCTAGATTGCAATTGCAAGAGACTATTATGCCTGTTACATGAAAGACACTATATACAAGAAGTCATGGTAGCATTCCTCCTGATGTGATTTTTTTTTATCAACTCTACCCTATAATTTATTACAAGTGAAAGCTTAATGAGTCTGGCACACTCACTCTGATCCCTTTGATGAACAAGTTCTCATTTGCCTGATGCTGTCAGGACACCCTCGAATGAAAACCTGCCTACAGAAGCAGAATAAAAACCTGCCCGCAAAATTTGGGTAGAGGGTAAAAAAGGCAATGGAGCTGTAGTCAGATCTGAATGTTTTGTTTGTTATACCACATATAATGTGCAAATTAAAATCCAAAGTCCAAAGGCCTCCAAAACTTTGTCAGAGTATCAAGTGGGTCCTGAACTCTGGTCTTCAGATGTATCTCGAGTTAAGAACACAATTTATTCAAGGAATGTTGTGTATGAAATCACTCTTGATATATGAAACAAAAATCAGAGGAAAGTTACATTATTTTAAATACAAACTGAGCAAGAAATAAATTGTTACTGACCTTTTTCTATTAAGGAGCTCAAACTTGATTAATTCTTGGCCTGGATGTTCCCTTACCTTTAGCAATTACATGCCAGTATTACAGTGATTATTTTATAAAAGCTAATAAATACTATCTGGAGTTAATATTTGCTCCTGAGAAAAGTTTGCCAAGAGCTTAGAAGAAGTTTACAGAAGATTTTGCCCATTAGGTTTGTGTACAACATTTGAAATGCCAAAATCCTTTTAGCATCATTAATCACAAAAATGCAATGTAAAAACAGTTGTACCTAATAAAGCTGTAATCTGATACAAAAATAGGCAAACCCTCAGGAATTTAACACAATAGGCCAAACATTGTCCATTCCAAATGAGTTCCAGTAGTACCACTATTGATTTGGCTTTGAATAGCCTTCTGCTCTTTTAAAACAAATATATATAGATAAAATAGGGTTTTATTTTCTGCTGTACAGATGCATCTGTTATTAATAATTTCTTTCACAAAGGATTTTGGCTAATGCAGTCCAGGAAAGTTCTTTTGACCAGCTTGCCACAACTGCTTTCTCATTTGCTAAGCTTACATCTTCCCCTGTCCTTATGAATGCATTGGGGTCTTTGTCCTCTGCCCCTGACTCATGAGTTGCTCACATTTAGGGTCCAGCAGGGGCTGAGTCTGTCTGACCATGGGGAAAGGGAACCATGTCTCCCAGTTTCTGACCATGGTATAGAGCAAGTGTTGTCATGCCATGGTAGTGCCAGAACAGGGAGCTGGGTCGGTGAAGCGAAGGAGCGGGAGCAGATGTATTGCCTTCCTGCAGTTGGATCTGCTGCTCCCAAAAACCTGGAGTGCCAAATGTCAGAGGAAAAGTGACATTTTAGACAACAAGGCATCACTTCCTTGCCTCCCTCTGTACTCAACTATTCTATGACCACCTCAGCTTAACCAAATATTTATTGTCCACAGCGATCATTTATTATATTGTATCCTATTTTTCAGTTTTATGTGGACTCGACTATTAAACAGGCCCAATTAGCCTAGCAGTAGGTTAAGCTCTCCAGAAAAAAAAAAAAAAAAAAAAAAAAAAAAAAAAAAAAAAGTTGAGACATTTAGAAAAGGTAAATAAAACATCAGTTTCTATTGCAGAATACATGCATGATGAGACATGTTCTTATTTGTTTAATCCCCCTCATCTTTAGCCATGTCTCAACAGACCACTGTTCACCTTGTGATCTGAATGCCAGGCTTTTTCAGGATCTAGGTTGAGAGCCAGTACAGAAGACTGATGGGCTTCCCATTTGAGTTAATCCTTAGCTTTCAAGGTGACAGTCTGTCTGCCTTTTTCTTCCTCCTTCTCTCTTGCTTTTAAAATTAAACTTATTTAGATAGAGAACAATGGACTTCGCTAACTCACCGTTTTTTTTTTTTTTCTTTTTCTCAGCCAATGGCAACATAATTTTCACAGCTTATTAGCCAAGCTTGATTTTAAGAGTTATTTTGACTTGGCTGTCTTTCATTCTCAGATTCTGACTCTCCCTATTCACCTTCTCCAAGTCTTCACCCAAAGCCTTAATTAACTCTTTTATTATTTTTCTTGTGAGGATAGCTTAAAAACTATCTAAATTAAATTCCATGAATTAGATATTATAAAAATTATTATTTTTGCCATACTGCTATTATTCCCACAGTTCAGATATTGGAGATCACATGCATCACATTAACAATGTGGATGATGGACTGTTAACAATGCGCATTGTCCAAACTAATCCTTTCCATGACTTTTTTTCTATCATAAGGATTTTCTGTCATTTTAAAAGACATGGGAAGACTAGATCCCTTTTCTTCTGATACTGACAAGAAGTTGGGGGGTCCATTGCCAGGTTCTTGCAGAAGAATTAAGTGAAAACCTCTTGTTTGGCTGAGAAGACTGATAAAGACAGCTACAACTCTCATCCTTATTCTTCTTTTTTACAGTCACAGTAGAAGATACCCACCCTAGGGAACTTTATGGCTCTCCTCTCCAGATAAACATGAGAAACTTGATGCATAGGAAAATGGGACTTGATGATAGCTTGACACTTTCACACCTTGAGACTGAAACTCAGATCTGTCAGAGGCGCATGCTATGAATATGCTGATGAAACATAACCCACACAGAGCACATCACAAGCCTAGTTAAGAGGCTTTGTATTTGTCTACTACAAGTTACTCTTTCATCCAACCCTCACTGAATTGCATCAAAGAGTTCTATTATAAGTTTCTGACCACATCATAAGGACAACATGGAGCAGATGATTTGCCACGTGAGAATATCACAACACCTAAAACATCCTGCCATGTTGCTGGCCCTGAGATAGCACTTACAGTGATCTCCCACAGACTCTACCAGCATTTCGGGCTTAATAGTGACAGGTCTTTATTTGCAACTTTGAGGTTATCATGAAATCTTTAGCCCACCTGATGTACCCACAGTTAGCTGTATTACTTGTTCAGCTAGAAAGGCTATCCAGTAGTCACCAGTAATTGATGCTTGCCAGCAGTTATTTGAATTCAGCTGTCAGACACAATCAAAAGTAATTGATAGAAAGCTGCATTATTACAATTCCTCCATTTCTATCATTTAACATTTTTATGTGGAGTTGGATTTTGGTCTGGAACAGTGCAGTAATGTGAGTTGAAAGCAAGCTGGGAATGAGCCAGAAAGTGAATGCTTAACCCAGAACCAGCACCTCTGGGAGCAAAGACCTCAAGAATCAGATGTTTTACATTTGCATTGCTTCCTTCCAGCTTCATATTGGAGGATGGAGAGAGGTGATGGAAACCATCAGTAAGATCAATTTTAATTTCTTCTTTAACATTTCTCTTTCCACACTTTATCCAGTTGGGAATTTCAACCAAAATCTAGGACTGTGTTCTCAGTCTCGCAAGCTGCAGACTAAAAAGTTAATGAAATGTAGCTCTAATTTTAGAAATATCAGTTTGTTTGGAATCTGTTTGACAGGGACAATGATGCTAGGAAGCTACAACTGGAACAAACCTGAAACAGACAGCAATGATGCTTTCAGTTTTCTGTGTGTGTGACTTGAGATTTCAGGGCTGCCAAATTTCACGCATTCCCACAGCTTAACAGTCACACATTGAGCTAGGCTTCAGGGATTGATCATGTTGATCATCAGGAGATTGCCTGGGTCTTGCCCAATTTCATCGGAGGTATGGTTTCTGTCATATTTTTAATAGCATCAATCCCTTGGGAGGGACACTATTTTCTCTGAAATTTTGCTATCCACATTGTAGGCAAGAAACCTCTTGTAACCTCACTTAGACATATTTCTTTCCCTGCTCTGTAATTTAAACCAGAAACCCTTTGATAATGAAAAAAACAAGCTTGCTTTTAGTTCATGAAAACATAATAGAGAAAAAGTATTCTTGTTTACATAATACTTCTCTCTATTTGAGTCCCTTGCTCTGTGCAGTTCTGCAGATGAAGAAATACTGTAGTGTTTGTTATTTGTATTGTTGTGGCACATAAGAGTGATGGTTCTTGACTCCATTATGCTTCATTGCATGGAGAGAACAGTAAGATGTCTTTCTTTAAGAGCTTGATTGAGAAGCCTGGAGAAATGAGAATAACATGCTGATTGGGGAAAGAGGGGAATGTCACAACTTACCCAGTGCTTAACTACTGTGCAGATTTTGGTTTCAAGGAATTTAATGAAGTAATTTTTGGATGTTTACTGGAAGACCCTTTAAACAGAAGTTAAACAGATGTGCAAATCAGGCATTAGAACACTTTCGTAATTCCGTCATTAAGATTCAGACTGTTTGTCTAACATGGTTATAAGAACCACTTAATGCTTTCTGAAGTCCATGGTATAGCAAAGAAGAAACCAATTTAGAGGTGGTGCAGTTGAATGTAAGAGAGTATTTTCATTGCACACTTGTAGCTCTGTGCTTCACTCTGTGTAGTCAACAGACAAAGGAGAGGTGCTCTAGGGAGGCAAAGGACCCATGTTTAATGTGTAAAACCAACTTGAAGTAGAAAGCATGAATAACCCTTGTAAGAACTCAAGGACATTGACAAATACTGAAGTTTTTCACACATTTCTCTTTCAAATCCTTCTAGGAATATCTCTCTAAAATATTTATAATATGTTCAAGGGTTTAAAAATAAAGCCATTTCTAAACCAAATTAGACTATTTAGCTTACCTGGATTATATATATTAAAGTGCTTCTACATGATTTAGCAAAGATCTTAGCAAGTTTGTTATTGTAGTCATCACTTCTGTTCATAGCTATTTTTTAGGTTGTATCTAGGGGCCTGCTTTCTGCTGTCTTCTTTCAGACATCTATTTTGGCTGATTTAAATGTGAGGATGGAAAAAAAAACCCACTATAAAAATTCCTACAAATAAAACCTTTTTTTGAAAAATGAGGTGTCATGTATAGTTTAATTTAATCTTTGTGTGGTTTTCTTTGGCATGTTGCTCACACTTGGGATTCATATGGTGTATCACAGCAGTTCAGTTTACAAACCCACTTGTTGCTCTACAAATGGTTATAAAAATTCCAAGAAAATGCTGCAAAAGAGCAAGTTTGCAATCTTGAGAGTAGTGAGTGACAAATATGTTCTTCAGAATAGATAAAGTTGTGCTGGAGCACATACACTGTGAAAAGACCTAAGACAGTAATTTTGGTAAATAATAGATTGTCTTTTTTCCTTCTGCCAATACTTTCTTATTTCACTTCTTTGTCTTTTGGTGTCCAGCAGTGGAAATATCAGGTCACAGTTCACGCATAAGGAAGATGTCATGTAACTGAAATTCATATGTATGCTGTCAGCTCCTTTTTCCACCAAGAGCTTGATAATCATATTACATTGGAGACATGAGGGCTTGTTTTCAGGAGGGTTTTCAAGCCATACCCCCTGAAATGTATGGCCTTTTGTAAATGAAAAAGGCAGTTTACACAGTTGTGTGGTAAAGACCATATTTTCTTACATTTGGGAACAAAGACATGTCAGGCTTTATTGAGCACATCACTAACTATATAACTAGCATTAAACACTCTATTTGCAACTGTTGCTGTGTATTTTGTGTGTGATTATCACCCCTAGATCTGCATCCTATAAAAAGATATTTCTGTTTGCTTAATTATAAAGCTCTTTATGAACAGGCTCATCTGTAAATAGCTTGGTGCAGCTGAAATAGAAATATAATTATAATGAAGGCAGATGTTTCTGAGATACTTCTCATGAAACTTGTTCTGAATATACAAAGGAGGAAGGCTTTTCTAGCTGGTGGAGTGTTGGCCAAATGTGGTCTAATCATCCAAATATGAGGGGGGGTTCACTTTGAGGGAAAAATCTGAATAATAATAATGATGACAACAGCAGTAACACCGACTATGCTAACAACAATATGAATAATATTTCCAAACCCATATATGACTGCCCTGTCTCTCAGTAAACATCTTTGTTCCTGAATCCTGAAGGGGCAAATAAATAACTTATGTAATTTATTCTATGTGGATTAGTTGCCAGAAAATGCTGGACTTTTATTCTACAATACTTTGTTACATTGATGGAACTCTCATGGAGCCACAAAGTTTAAGGTCATTTGTATACAAATGTAGCACTTCTGTCTGCCTCATTGTCTCTGCATGTACTCTTAAATTGTTTAAATCCTGTCAGTGAAATAATGAGATAATTTTTTTAAATTACTGTTTTTGCATCCAAGGACTTATAAAACTACTGAATCCTATTTACCATGGAAATTCTGTTTCCAAATCTTTAGAAAATCTCACCTTTCAGTCAAACCACAGGCTTCCTTACCCCTCCCTGCCTTCCTTCACTAACAGTAAATGCTTGTGCTACGACAGCTGGCTGAGAGCTGTTGATCCAAGCCTGCAGTCCTCACTTCAGTGGAGTTGCCATCCTGATCAGCTCCCATTTGGCCCATCTTTAGTGACTCACCAGCAGAGCCGGTCGTGTCCCAGTCATCTTACAAAGGGTGCCCAGACAGCTACAGCCATCTGGCAGGCTTGTGAGTTGGAAACAGCCAGTTTAGTCCAGGATGAACTGCTACACACTATGTTATGTTGTGGAATAGCACCTTCCAGCCCAGGACAGTCTTGTTTTGCTCACAGCATGTACACAGGAGTCACTGGTTAGCACTGCTGCTCTGCCCATCTTCCTCTTCCTTGTCACAGACTGCATGACTGAACAATGAAGTATGGAACTAGGCTGCCTTAAAATAGGAGAGGTGAGTACGAAGCAGAAAACACTTCAGGATGATTTGAACTGAGCCGAAAGCACTCCTGATATCTCTGTTGTGGATATTTTTCAAACATAAACATAGCCCTCCAACTAAAGTTTACAAGAAGTGGAATATGAGCATTTGTACCATGAGATATCAGGGATTTGATTTAAAAGGAATGTAGTGATTTTAAAGGGCTGTGTATTAAGTTTTAAATATAACTTTGGGCAGCCTGTAGTAATTCCTTTTACTCCCTCACTTGGGTGGCAAACTTAAGGTAGCCTCACCTGAATGAACAGAATTGGACAATGTATCTCCTTTGCAGGAAATGTACCCTTAAGGGTGACAGAGCAGAATCCTAGTTCAGAGCAACTCCTCTTGAGATGTAATATCTATTCTTTCTGCTTTCATTTGTGAACAACTTTACTGTGTCAGTGTCAACTACACCTGCTGTGCCAGGACCTGGCTGGTGTGGTTCTGTTTGAACGGTCTATTGGCACTGCTCCAGATTAGGGGAGAAGCTTTCACTAATAATATGTATCAAGCATATTTCAGTTTAAGAACACATCACAGTTCTCATTTCAAAGGTTGGATGCCAGATCACTCCTCTGCAAAACACACCCTGAGGAGAGATTTCCCAGTCTGGTTGGATACTTCTGCTCTCTGTTTCTGATATTCTTAATGGAGAAACAACAAAATATCAGGTCTTTCAGTGTAGGTGCATCACTTCCATTAACAATAAAAAGATTACATATGTGCTGAGGATGAGAATGAACCTCTCAGACTGTACATACTTGTGCCTGAGGCCAGGCCTTGGGGCCTAACAAATCAGCCTGGCTTTCTGGTCTCTTCTGACCCCCAGGGATTCTGTGTAACTAGTCTACACATATGGGATAGAAAGACAGAAATGAAAGGTGTTGCACTTATCTAGAAAAGAAGTATTCAGCAGTAACTCAAATGTAGGCATTGAGATTAAAATTGATGGAGTACCTGATGCTACAAACACATTCTGTTAATGAAATGAACAATTATTTTCAATTTTATGCAGAACAAATGCATTAAAAAAGGTGATGACAAATATTTGTGCATCAGGAATTATACATGCTGTGATAGGAAGAAAATTACCCAATTGTTTTTTATGAATGGAAACAGAGGCCTAGAGATATGATTTACTAGAGATTTCTCTTTTTCTCTCTTACGGACACAAAGGAGAGTGGGTAGTTTTCTGACTCCTGTGTAAATATTATTTTTTCTGCATTTGTTCCAAATTTGTGAACAGCAGTCAGACTCCCATAGATATAAAACTGCCATCCACAGGACTGTTGCAAATAGAAACTGTCAAGTCTGAGGCAGACATTTAACCTACCAGCTGTGAGGGTGCATCTTCTCTGCATCTCCACCCTCCATCTCCTTTTGCCAGCTCTTCATTGTCCTTGTCAGACATTTCTTTTAAGAACTTCTATTAAAAATTGTGTCCTTACATAACGAAGATGTTAAAAAGCTACTCTGGCTACTAACTAAAAGAAACCATTTAATGACTAACCCTTGGCCTTATTAGGGAATAAGATAGAAAGCATTCCATCCAAATTTGCCATAGAGGAAGAGTATTTGAAAGTCTCTTTCCCTGAAAAAGATATGTTATCTGTTTTTCACATTTCCCTATAGCTGCCTCTCTAAATTGACACTGAGGCATGCTGTCTTTATTAGCTTGTTCACTCTGTTATATCATTAATATAATTTGTTTTAGAATAGCTTGTTAGTGAAAAAAAATGCAAGCACAAAAAACCTTGTTATTTTGTGCTTTGCTGCAAATTCAGAATTATAGGCCAACAAATTAATTTGTCAATTTTGAAGAAAACCTAAGTGTGTCTGACTTTTAAATATTTTGCTGTCATTTTTGTTTTCCAGTTTCCTGTTTTACTTTTTTGCCTTTGTTGTACTGATGATTGTATAGGAATGGAAGGATTTCAGAAATGTCTGTCATGAGATTAACACCCCAGTTTTGCAAATGTGTGAAATTAGGAGATAGAATTACTCTTAGCGATTCAGAGATAAATTTATTCTTATTTCTTCCCAGTATGTACAGACGGGCATGAAGGCATGGGTTTTAGATTACATTGTCTTATTTAAAAAAAGACATAAATGGTCTTTTATCACTTATAGGGACTGCTATGCAGCATCATTAGCAAATCTGTGCTTTTAGAAATCAAAAAAACCCAAGAATTGGAACTTCCTGGAGTCTGGGCTCAGACTATCAGACTCCTTTGAGTTTCCTCGGGACTCTGGCCCGATGGTGACTTGAGAGAGACAGCTTTGATCTGTTGTCCAAAAAGTAATTTTAATAATTACTTTATTATAATTATAATAATTACTTACAAAAATAACAAACAATAAGGTAACCACTGTATTGGAATGAACTGGATCAAGACAGTACAAGGGGAGAAAGGCATGATTCCAAAGGTGTGGTCTTGGGTCAGGCAGGGGTACTCATGCACCCTGCTGTGAGAGTTAAGGTGTGGTCTGAGGGAAGGGTCCAATGGGGGTCAACGATTAAGAATATTAAAATTCTTACACCAAAAATCAACCAATGATAACACTGACAACTTTCTGGTAACCATTTGCATAGAGAATATGTCAATAAGCCTTTTTCTTGTGGTACTGAGAACTGGATTTTCCAAGGCATTTTTCCACAGTTTTCTTTTTTCCCGGGGAAACTGCCCTCTACAAAGAATCTCTTCAAAATGTTGAAAGGTTACATTGCTGTATTTCCTCTGTATCACAGAAAATCCGTTTTTTAGATCTATAAGTTCCTCATGTCTAAAACTACTTAAAGTGATGATTATTTCAGCCATCAGTTTCTCAGCTGACTCCATGTAGCCAAATCTTATGGTCTCTATAATAGCCATGCTTGTAAGGCTCTGCACTGATTCCTTTATCTAAACTGGTGTTCCTGATACCTGTAGCTAATATAATGACTCACACATTGCAGTGAATCATCACACTCCCAGCTATATTAGTGTTTACTTAACCAACAGGGTCATAAAATGGATGTGGAATAAGAGGAAACATGGTAGGACTCCTAATAGAACTATCAAAGCATCTTTAACAGTGTATGTGGGACAACAGGGAAATTGTGGATAGAGGTGGAATAGCCCCACTACTGAAAGCTGAAGACATTATGATGTTGGCTGCTATCTACCTTGGGTACTGCTGTCTTAGGCAGATATCAAAGCACAGATCCTTTCTCCATATACACAGTATAGATTATTTGAATTAGAGGAGTGGTGATCTGAGTTACACATTTTGTCTTCTTTTGTTTTTTCCCCTCTCCTTCTAAATGAATAATTGAACCTTTTAGGAGACCATAACAATTGGTATATAGAGAACTCTTAAGCAATTCTAGAGAAAACTATTCAAGCAAAATAGTGTCAAACTGTGGCTTGTGATCCTTTTAATGTATATTCAAGAGATACCAAAATCATGTAAACAATGAGCTTATTCCCCTATTGTATTTAATAGCTTTATTTGAAAAATCAATGCTCTTTTCTTGATTTGTAACAGTCTGTATAAAAAAAAATAATTCTGTATCCCAATATCAGTTGTGAGGACCTCTGAATTCCCTTTATGCTGGTGTTTCTTTGCATCAGTTTTACAATGTGAAGTTGAAACAAGTTAAGAAGGTTTTGACTATGATGTTAAAATGGGATAAAGATATCTGAGGCCTAGGTTTGCTGGACAGCTCTTAAGTAAAGTAAAGGGAGATTCAGTTTCCTGTATAGTTTCATTTCAGTTATCATACATAAAAGTAAATTTTAAGGATATTGATTACATTATGGTCATTATTAAATTTCATTTATGTCTGCAGCCTATATAATGTTTTAATAACAATGTTTTCTATTGTATAACATACAATTAATATAATACTGATATTGGTTTTTTTCAAAATAGTGTATATTATAGCATGTAATTTTATAATATTCCAGATGCTGATAAATCTACATCAAGTCAGGTTTTTTGCCACCGTAAATCTACTGCAGCAGGATTTTTTTCTGAAATCTGTCTGAAAAGTTATATCCTGTAAAGAATCTGTAAGCTATAATAGTAAATTTTTGCACTTGTAGGACACTTCAAGGAGATAGGATCTGGACCACAGCCTTTAGTGGTAATGGGCAGAGCAGCTGGGAAGGGGACAAATCAAAGAGGTTTTACAGTGTGGGATCAGGAGGATTGCAACAGCTGGGGTGGGTCATGCAGGTTATGACATTTGGGGGAACTGTTGGGTAGGGAGCTCTTCGGTGAGGAAGGATGAGAGTTATGGCAGCTGGAACAGAGTTGGTGTTGAGACTTATGATCAGGAGGAACTGGGAACAGTATAGCATCTGGAAGCTGATCAGGCAAGGGGCTCGTATTATCCGGGGGATCAGGAAGTACACAACAGCTGGGAAGGGTCAAACAAATACCCAACACACATGGAATTGAACAGCAGGGCCTGGTGCCGCATACGGCTTCTCACATTCCTTTTTTATGTATTGCTGCTATCTACTTTCTGTAAATTTCACTTAACTCCTGTTCAAAATGTGTCTTTGTACAAAAATAAGGAAGAAAAAATAAATAATATGAAATTCTACTAAGAAAAAAATGTGGATAACCCTTCTCAGACAAAACATGTCCAGCCAAAACCCATGTAATTCTAACTATTGGCTAGTGTGATATATTTTCTTCAACCGTCTTGCACCCACTGCCCTACCGTATGAAGATTTTTTTGATCCTTTTTTCCAGGAGCTCAATTAGCCAGAGGAGCTTAACTTCCTCCTCCAGTGGGAACTCAACATATGGAGACTCAATTTTTCATGATACTGCCCAGTGATACTGAGGAAACTTCATGACAGGCGACCTGGTGCAGGAAGAACAAGCTTCATGTGTCTTGCTTGGCATACACCACTCTGGCTTAACTGGTCTGTTTCTCAAAAATTTATTTAGTGCTTTCCTGGTCTCAGATATTGTACTATTATACAGGTGTGACTGTATAATAGTAATTTTTTTCCTAAAGTTTCTACTTCCTATGTGAGGTTTATTATGTCCTTCGTGTATGATGTTGCTATCCTGTTTTTTTTCAATTGATTTTAAAAGTGAGATCTTTATGGTCCAATACTGCCGTATTCTCTGTAGGTTTACTTTCCTCTTTTTTGTTATTTCTCTCTGACCTTTGCTGACACTCCGAGAAGACACGCCATTTTCATTATACCACTTTGCATCTGCACCCAAATATTTTGTTTCATGCTGCATTTTGATTGTAAGCTCATTTTGCAGAGACTGTTTTTTAATTAATGTTTAGATAAGTACCTGGCATGATGCAGTCCTTCATAATACGTCTCAAAAGTACTAAAAAGAATAATGATTTATAGTGAAATGATTGAGTTCTGTGAAAATCCTGATTCTTTGCAAATCTTTCACAAATTGGAAAATTATGTCTCATATATTAGGCAGTTGTGACAAATGTGCATAGGGTGGATGGTAAATTGTTGTTTTACCTCTACAAAAATCTGTACTATTCTCCTGTGTTTTCCATAGCTGCTCATATTATTTCTTTTCTTCTATAGGCTCTTATTGCTTTCCAGACATGCTGTGCCTTGTCTTTGCCAATTGTTGCCATCTGTCCTGATGACATTGTGATGGAGGTTGAGTGTGTTGCTGAGCTTCTTAATAATGTCACAGTGTCATTTTGCGTTACTTCTGTCACTCTGCTGCTGTTATGCTAACTTGTCTTCCTTCATCTTTTCCTTTACACAACTCTTATACTCAATGCAGTCTAAAAAATGCCCTCTGGATATAAGTTCTTCTCTTCTTTCCACCATATCCAATATCTCATCTGTTCTCTACAGCTGCTTTCTGTGTTCTCTATTTATTCCAATCATATTCTATATGGTAGAAAGTGCTGCTTGTAGGACAGATTTTTTTAATTTCCTCTTGGCATTCAGTAACACCCTATTAAGTGGCTGTGTTTACACTGCAGTTGTCAATGATCTTTTCCGGGTCCTCTGCTCATTAAGCAATAAATTCAACTTTCCTGGCTAGCAGTGTTTTGAACATTTCATGTGGCAATATGGAGCCAGTCCCACAGGGAATGGTTTCCTCTTACCAGACTGCTCCCTCCACGTGCTATACTCCCTGTTGGGTTTATCTAACTATGTCATCTCTAGGAGGGTACTTGAAGCAAGCTGTTGCCTCTTTCTTAGTCGCATGCAGGTTGCCAGGGAGCCTGGGGGACCCACCATCTGACATTCATAGCACTCAGCTTCTAACGGAATATGTCTGAGAATCCCACTGAAGCGTGGGATGACAAGTTCCCTCTTTCTTTTTTGGAGAATTACCTCTCATCCACAATTAAGGTAATAAAATATTTCTGCCAACCTGTTATTGTGTTAGCATTCAGATTGCTATCATTCACTGAAGAATTATAAAATAGAAATAGTTTTTCAAGGGCATCTCCTGAGTGACTTTGTTTCACATTTAACTCCAAGATTACAAAAAGTGAAAAGCCCTGTTGACCTGAGTCACAGTGGTGGCACAGCAAAAGCAGTAACTGCTTGGACTTTCCTTTGCTGCTTCTGTATTCTGCTTCAACTCGGACACAGGTAGATCACACCCAGGAGTGAGAAAATAATTCATTGCACAATCTGGTGCTTAACCTGCCTACTAAGACTGAGAATGAGGGTGCCAATTAGTGCCAGCTGTAACAGTGCTTGGGAGATGTGGACCATCCACCAGGAGTTGGACCATGATCAGAGTTCATTTCAAAAAGGACACTGAGCAGCCATCAGAATGGTGATAATTTTCAACCACTCTTGAACTGGATTCAGACTTAATTTAATAGAACAGACAGTCTTAAGTGTACTGAGGGTTAACATTGGGTGGAGAATGACATCAGAAAGGTAACACACCAACAAATACAGGGACATAAAAAACATAACAAATCTATAATAATTATTTAAAATAAAAAAAGAGAAGAGAAAAAGAGAAGCTTGACCCAGAAAGAGCCTAATAAAAAAGAGGGAGTGAACTTGCAGCCATGCTGGTGTATGGTGGAAGAGCAGAAAGCAATGTTATGTTATTTATTGCTATCTTGGAAGGGGAACTGAGATCATGCAAATAGCATAAAGTACCATCATACAAAGTATGATGTGTTGTAATCTGGTATGATACAAACCCCAGAACTCAAACACAGTGCAGAAGAATATGCATTATTAATGGGTTATATCGCCAAGTTCCCTCCCTTATGCTCTTTTCTGTGTTTGACTCTAGTTTCCACTACTGTAACATGCCTTTTGTTCTCTACTCATTCTACCCTTCTACATGCCAACTTAATTTTTTTCTTTCTTCCTTCATAGTTGCACCATCTCTGACATTACCTTTCATACTAATGATCCATCTAAGGCCTCAAATATTTGTTGCTTCTTTGAGCTCTTCATTCAACCTCCAGCTTGGGTACAAGCCTCCCATATGTCAAAGGGCTGTTTACATAACTGAGTCTCCAAGTGTTGTTCTCTTTTTGGTTTCTGGTCATGTACAAGGGGCTATTTCAACATTCATTGACTTTGACCCTCTCCTGGTCTCATCATGACTCTGCCACCTTTCCACTTGCATAATGTAAGTCTGCCTGTCGTCATTTCCAGTGCCATCAGTATTGTTGCCATCTCTTTTGCTTTCAACAAAGCTAAGTGCAGATCTGTTAGCTAGCTATAGGTAAAGTAAATTAGAAAGCATGAATTATGAACTGCTCAAGAAATAGCAGCTGTTGAGCTTGTGTGCACAGCGAGGTTTGTTTGCTGCTGATCAATAAAAATCAGAGTCAGTAGCTATGCTACCAGAGAGACCATCTGTGGCTAGAGAGCCAGAAGCTTGCTGACCGGGATAGACACTGCTGGCTCAAAGGAGGACAGGGACAGGTTATATTCATATAACCACACAGAGAGGGACATATTTAATATCAGCAAGTGCTAGTGGGCAATCTGTGTGCAAAAGCACCTTACTGCCCTGCCCTTCCTCTGGGAGGAAGGGGCTGAAAATCAACAGTGAAGTGCTGGGATGCCCCTGTGCTGTGTTGGTGTAATAAAGTAGCGTGGCTAACAAAATAGGGACTTTTACTAAAGAAATTTGGTAACAAGTGATCAGAGAGGAATAGAGGGACAGAAATTTCTCTCTTTTCTTGAAGAAAAAAGGTAGGGAAAGTTCCTCTCTTATTCTTCCTGTGAACCTTGATCTCCTAATAAAAAAAAAAATTCACTTATGTCTCCATTTCCTTTTTCCAGTTACTGGACCACTTTGTATTTCACTGCTGTGTATGCTGTGCCCTGTCACTCTATTTTTGTTCCCCAAGCCCAGCACAGACAAATCTCATTCAGCTGAAATTAGACTTATGAAATTTCAAATGCCTTCTCTTAGCCAAATTTCCTACTCAATACCCTCTGCTATCAATTTTCGTCAGGTGTCATTGATATAATCAAGTATGCTCTTCTTAAAATACCATCATCCACTGGCTTTTGAGGTGTCAAGATATCTTAGTTTTCCCTCTTCAACTTCTGATAATTCCTCAAGTATTTTCTTTTATAGTTTCTTTTTTACTGATTATCTATTAATAAGATTCTTTTTTCTTAGTCTTCTTTCCTTCTATGTTGTATCTCTGAATAACACATGCAGAATCAGCTACTGTTTCTTTGCAGGTGATTCACAGACAGAGCTCTCTTTCAGATTTCTCTCCTGTTTTCAAAGAGAAAATACTCAACTATTACACGATATGTTTTTAAAGGTCAAATTGAGTAAAAAACATGAGTTCTAGCTTCTTAACTGTCCACAATATTTATTTTCTTCAACACTGTCACATTGTCCTGCTTGTCTCTGATATAATTCAGTGTTGTTTTTCCCTTGGCCCTTTCTCCCTGTTCTGCAGTCTGGGGTATTGCTAAGTCTTGTGGATGCTTTCCTGGAACATCTAGAAGGTGTGCAAGCTATATTATCTCTCACTGTTCCTCACTGTGAAAACTTTTACAAGCACTTTTCCTTACATACTCGTTTCTAATTAATTTCAACATCTTTAATCTCAATTAATCATATCTTTACTTCAGAGATGTGGTTTCCCCCTTTTGTTTCTATGCTCTCTCTTCTGTTTTAAAGGTACATAGATTCATGATTTCAATTTAACTGTGCCAAAGAAATTATATCAATTCAGTGGTTTCCCTTTTTATTTTGAATCACTTTCTTGACCTTTAAAGCCTTTCCCAGGTTCTACCTGCTTAATTAATATTAATATTCTACCTTCTTAATTCATATTCATATTCTACCTGCTGGAGAGGAGTTGATTTCTGGCCTTAGCAGTTGATGTCAATCTTTGTATTGTCATTGTTTATATTTTTGTGTGCTTTTTTCCTAAAGACTTCTTTGTACATGGAAGAAAAAACCATAACCCTCATCAGTACAATTTCCTTTTCCTCCTCCAAAACTTCTCTCTAAAAAGAAACCACCTTCCTCTCCCGAGAGACTTACAAAAACCTGAGGAATAATTTGGCAGTCTGAGTGCAATACACCTGCTCAAATGTTAGCGTTCTTTACATAGAAGCTATGTCTGAGCTAGTCCCAACACACTTAGTAGTCAAGTCAGATGGGAATCATGGATTTATCTCATCCTAAAGTTCACATGCATCTCTCTACACTGATGGTAAAGAGAAGTAAGCAGATGGTTTCTGTGCAGACATCACAGATATGTGAAACCCAGTAAGTATACATAGGATTAGCTTACTATTCTACTTCTATTTATCCCCCTATTTTCTGTTATTTCAATTCAGGCATTAGTATTATTTTTCCTTGGTTGTCAACTCTAGAGTAGGAACTTTTTATTTTGCCATCATGGTTATACCCATAATAACTCATGGCTTATTTTCATGGTTTTTCACAGTGATAATATACAAAGCAGTCAGAGAGCTCAAATAGGTGACTTCATCCTTCTTATGAAGCACTTGCAGAACTACTCAGCACTTTCAGCTGTTAGATAAATGTTTTCATGGGATAAATATTAATGAAACAAATTGTTGTTACTTCAGAGCATTTCTTTTGGCTTGACTAATGTGGTAGAAAATTGTATCTACTGATTAAATTCTAACAAATAAACAAGTTATGTCAGAAAAATATTACCTGGGAAAGCTGCTGGATTACTCAAACTACAATACAGTCAATTCAATGAACCTGAGAAACCATACTCAGAAAAGAGTGCTTTCCTATGTGGGAGTGTAGCACAGAGCCAACTTTTTTACTAGAGTCACAGAAAACTTCCTTAAAATAAAGATGAGATAGAGAGAAAAAGAAAAAAAAAAGTAAGTAGGAAATGGTAAAAGAAAGGAAAATAACTAGTCTTAAGCACAGTATAAGAAATAGCTTGGCAATTTGTTTGCTCTCATAGAGCAATTACTGTGCTAAATTAAGTGCGTTAACCAAATGCCCCGAGTGGCTTGTGCCATGTTGTAGTCAATTCAACATATGTGAGGTCTTCTCAATTGCACCAACATGTTACATTTGCACAAGTCACATTTTGTGTCATTCTCTATTGGAACCTGAGGGCTGATTTTTTACAACTATAAACAGAGATATGAGCAAAATAATTTTACCCACTAGCTGTGTATAAGTTCCCAGAAACATAGCATCCATCTGTCTTTCTTGTATTCTCACTGTGTCTGATATCAATTTGGGTAGATAAATAGTTATTTTGAAGTGTTTTTCCATAGTCCCAGATGTGTGAATTTTTAATTAGTTCTAATAATTGTCTTTTCTATATTGTTTTCTATGAACCATGATGTATAGCATCTAATCCTTATAAATTACATCTAAAGTGAAAATTTCAAAAGCAACCTATTATAGTGGGTTATGTTTATTGCAAGCTGAATTGCAGCTTTCTTGCTACAGACAGAAGTGCACCTGGGATGAAAAGCTAGTCATAGAGTACCTGCCACAGCTAATGTTAAAATATAACATATATTAGGTCTGTAGGCCTTTTATAATGATTTGTTTTAGTAGTATCTGTAGCAGCATGGTCAGCATTGCCAATCATACTAATATGGGAATGACTTCCTCAAAGAAAAAATGTGTGTGTCCCCAAGAAAAAAAATTCTGTCTTTCCACTTTGACCTTTAGCCTTCCCCCTTTGGATGGTGTTCACTCAAATACTGTTTCTCCCTCCCCTGCTACAGGCACATTTGGGAGATGCAGACTGCTGAAAACCTGCTGAGAAATTGCATCTTCACTGCATGGAGAAGTCCAGAGTTGCCTTGCAGGGACAACATCTGTACTGAGAATAATTCTAAAGTGTTCCCCGTGTGAAGATGCTGAGGAGGAAAAGGTTAGTAGAAGCATGATGATCTTTTTTTAAAAGAGTTCTAAAACCTTTTATTTGAATAATGAATATTAAGCAAAGGGAACAAGATTATTTAGACCTATATTATAGGTCTAATTATAATGACCTGTAGATATTTATATAGTTGTGCACAGAGAATTTAAAATTTGTCTGGTTAAAAAATTCATCCTTATAGTGATTCTTTCTCTCTGCTTCTCCATCAGCTTTGTAAGGAGGGTGACTTACTTCTTCCTTTTTTTAGTTACTTATAATTATTTCCTTTTCCTGTGATGATCTACCTTCATCTATTTATTTTCCATTTTCCATCTTCCCATTCCACTGAAAGCATGCCATAGAACAAGGAGACATCAGATCCTTTGATGGTGCTGTGGAATATTTTTGTTGGTTTGCACTGGCATTACATCTTGATTCTCATTTTTTTCATATTATTACAAAATATTATTATTTCAGAAAATTTCAGTGAAAAGTTGAGGAAAATACATTAATGAAATACATTAATGAAATGCCATTAATGTTGAATATTACAAGGGTTAATGGAACAATAATAAGGAGGCAATAGCTCCAGGCTGGACCAATGCAACTTATTTGCACCTAAAACATTGGCAGTGTCCCCTTAGCAATTGCCTAAGTATTCTCATTAGTCAATGAAAGGAGAAATAGATTTTAACCACCTACATGCCCACCACTTAAACAGCTTGGGGAAACTGATATCTTACTGACCTTTTTGGAGACAAAGCTGAAGACCATGATGCTAACTTTTTGTCTTCTAGATGCCTTTGATATTTTTTCATTATTTGACTTCAAAATTTATTCCTCAATCAATAATTTGGAAATTTTCAGAGTGGGAAAAGTAAGTGTGTGGGTTATACAGGTTTCCTGAGTGGTCCAACTCCAGTTTTTCTTGATGCCGATGTAGAAATTGAGTTGATGTACTGTGCTGCATGACTATGAAAACTCTACTTACAGAGGAAAAAGTAATGCTCAGGGATTTTACTTTAAGCTAGTACTCTGCACACAAAAATATGAACTTCTGCACAGGTTGACGTGAATTAACTTGCTCTCCACTCCAAAGAAATTCTCTTCCAAGTCTCAGTTAAAGGAAGTAAAAGCAAGAAAATATTGAAGAAAGTGTGAGTCAGATCTTAAAGATTTAGAGATTGCCTATTTTTTTTGAGAGCTCAGATTTTTAGCAGATACTTTTATGTAGTAATCAGTGCTTCCATTCTCTACAATAGAATGGGAAAGGAAGGATTGGCAAAAAAAACCAAACAAACCCAAACCAAACCAAACCAAACCAAACCAGCAATAAAAAACACCCAAAACCCAAAACTTCACCAAAATAAAACAAAACACCCCCCAAAAAAAAAAAAAACCCAAACAGAAGACCCCAAAAAACAAAAAACAAAAAAAACCCAAAAACAAACAAAAAGCAAACCCAAAGGAAAAAAAAATCCCAGAAAAGCAGTTTCTGAGGGTGTTTTTTTAAAAAATGTATTTATTATTATAAAAGCCACTGGTTCCATTTGGTCTCAAGGCATGATTTTAGTTTTATGCTTTATTTGATGGACTCTAGACAATTTAACAAAACAATGTGCCTAATTGTGTACCACACCCTACTAGACTGACTGTTTCTTGAATGTAACAGGAAATATTCAGTCTGCAAAGCCATAGAGGATCAGAGTTTTTGCCTATGGGCTTCTGGGTGATAGTTCTTGCAATTGTAAATTATAAAGCAAAAGCTCTTCTGAAGTGTTTAACAGTACACAGATCAGGAATCTGATATAATGGATTTCTTAATGATGCACATGCACAAAACTGGATGAAAATCAGGTTGCAAAAACAGATGTTAAATCTGTTGGTGGGTTGTATGCAACAGCATACTGGATGTGAAATGGGTTTACATGTGTTTTTAATCAATGAATCTGTATCAAATGATTCCAGTGAATGCACATATTGTGGAAGATAGTGCCTTCATTCTTCAGCGTCATTTTCAGTAAAAGAGAATAAAACGTTGTCCTCCATTAGACTACACTTTTTATCTGATCTCTATTACAAATGCTTTTTTTAAAAAAAGAGTATCAGGCAAGTTCTCCTTATACAGAGAATTATTTTGCAGATTCAATTTTATATTAGTCTAAAAGAGAAGTTACATTTATTACCAGAAGCTTTATGTGACTGAAGAAACTTGTCTTTATAAAATGGATGCAACATTTCAACATTTTAGGGCTTTTAATCATGCTTGACTGGAAATTAGTCCATTTTTTTTTTCTTTTGTGAAACAACCTTGAACTGTTTGAAAGATGAAAAGGTGGATTTCTTTTTTTTTTTTTTTCCAAATAGGAAGTTCAATTTCTTCTAACTATGATTTTGAATGCTTAGTAATTCAAATCAGTTATTCACTGCTAACTATAAATTTGTGGAACAGGAAGTGATCAGTGTTTTTTACTGTGGTTATGTGTATGAATGAATTGTCCAAATACTACTACAATGGAAGTGACAATTCAGTGAGTTAGAGCCATCTTTGGCTCATTGAAATCTGTGTAAAGCACTTTCAAATTGCATTCAGAAGGCAGTCTCCATGCTGGATATATCATTGCTGTAGAAAATGGCAAGCTGGAGACCACTGCTCAGCTTGACAAATGATCACAGTTTGGAATACATACCTTTAGAATGAATACTTACATTGGTCTAACATTTAATTCTCTTTTCTGCATTTATGTTGCTGTTTAGGAATCTGGATGTTTGCACATAGGCCAAGCACAAGGGTGTCCAGTTTCTGTCAAAGTTTCTTGACCACAGCACAGAAATCATTACCGAAGGCAGAAGGAGCATTGTGCAAGACAAAACCTATTCACAGATTACAGCCAGATCACTTTTGGGTGTCAAGCCTAGTCAGGCCAGTCAGTTGCTAAATGGCTGGGCTTGAAATTTCCATGTCATTTTCTCTGCTAATCTTTGAGCATAATTCCATGGCATTCCTTGTGCAAATTAATTATAGTTTTGTTTTTATAAAGATGAGTTATAATGTGTATTTTCAATTGTTATGTAGTAAAGTTGTTCCTGAGGACAGATGACATGAAGACTTTTGAGCAAAACAAAGGGAAAGTTGATGGGGAAGTGAGAGAGAGAAAGGTATTACCTGGAAGGATTTCAGTTATTTTGTAGAACAGTCCTGTGAAAAAATACTCTCTTGAAAGAGACAAATCTAACAGTATGACTTAAAACTGAATGACTAAAGATTATAGCTGTTATGTTCTGCAAGACTTTAGTGAAGAAAAATATAGAGGTTTCCTATTTTTCTCTAGGAGATGTCAGTTAATCACAACGTAAAACACAATAAAGCTTCATTTTTTTGTAGAATCATAAAATGGCTTGGATTCAAAGGGACCTGAAAAGTCATCTAGTTCCAACCCCTCTGCCATGGGCAAGAACACCTTCTAGTAGACCAGGTTGCTCAATTTTTGTCTTAATTTGCATGAAAAGTAGTGAGACTTGCTATGATTTCTGTCTGTACAAGGGCACAAGGCATGACCAGCACTGGTGCTCCTGTTGCTGAACTCTGTAGTCCTGGCTGGACTGTCTCCTGACAATGATCTCTGGCACTAAGCCATGGCTAGGGGTTTCCTAAAGGAGTTGCCAGCTAGGCATGGATCAAGCCCATCCCAGGGATGTGCCAGCACTTAAAATGATGCATGATGTCTCTGACCCTATTTCATTTACTGCTGGAGATGTAGCAAAGTGTCTGAAGCATTGCCCTGGTCTGAGTCCAGGCAGTGCTATGTGGGAGAGACAGACTGCAGTGTTTGCAGTCCTATACATCTCATCTTCTTCCCTGTCCTTCCTTCAGGAAATGTGCTTGTGATGCAAAAGTGCTGATGGTAGATTTAGGAAGAGGTCTGTCAGTGAAATCCTGGGTATTCCAGCACAACCAAATAAGAATATTTAGACAAGTGAACACAAGGGCTTAATGGTCTCCTGTTGTTTGTGTTGCATATGTTGAGTTATATTTGCAGTTCTCACTCTGAGTGCTGGGGTCATGTTCCCTTTGCATTGTGATTTCCTACCAGGTGAGACCTGTGAGCACACTGTATTCCCCTGCTATCCACACTTGTAGTCTAGGAAAGATGAAATCTGATGGAAAACTGTCACAGTGATGCAGATGTTATAATCTGGTCTATGTGGTTATGAGCATTGGAAACACCATGGGATCACTCTAGTAGCAGCAAATACTTACAAGCATGGCATCCAAGGATAATTATCTTCCAGTTACCCTGTGCTAGTGGTAATGCATTAGTCTGATATTATAAATGAAATGTGCTAAATTGAATGTTGAGAGGAAATGGGTGTTGTCAGTGCACCAAATTTTTAGGCCTCAGATTTTTTTCTAAATGATTCCAAACACTGCCAGAGGCAATTCATGTACTTGCTTAAAAATGCCTCAAAAATACTGATCATCCTGCTGTGTCTTTGTCAACAGCAACTGAAAAGATGAACCAAAACCATTCCAAAATACCACTTTATTCCATCTAAACGATGTGTTAAGTATGCAAGTCCTAATCAAGGTTAACACAGATAGCTTGAGACTGCTACAGGCAGTGTAGTAGTAAATATTAATAATTAGTTTCCATGATTTGTATCTAGACTATTGGGCTAGAAAAGTGGGAATGTGATTTCAAGTTACATGAGTTCTCTCTTGGAAAAGCTCTTCATCAGTATCCATCCTCCTTCTTTACTAGCATAATTTTATCAATACAACAAATTTATTAATTATTCCTTATTATGTATAATTTTATATCTCTATATTCTTATAATGAAAATGTAGGATATCATAATTTGGAGTCTCAGGTGAAAAAGCAGAAAAATTCATACTTAAAAAAAACACAGGAGGCCATAAAGTTGATTTAGAAGCACATTGTTAACTGAGTTAATACTTGTTCCACTTTGATATAATTCTGTGGAAGTATCTAGATAATTCTTCTGAAATATTATTTTTTCCTCTTTTGATGTTTTGCTAGATGTTTGAGGGAGGTGAACCTTCCCCTCTATTCAGCCCTGGTGAAAACACAGCTGAAGTGCTGAGTCCACTGTTGGGGTCCCCAGCAAAGAAATGGAAATATTGGAGCATGTCCAGTAAAGGGAATTAACAGGATGAAGTAGTTGAAGCATCTGATGTATGAAGAGAGACTAAGATAGCTGGAGCCAGGCACTTCTCAGTGGTATCCAGTTAAAGGAGGAGAAGCTGTAGGCACAAACCAAAATAAAGGTATTTCCATATAAACATTATAAAAATTCTTTTACTATAATAGTTTCTGAGCAGTGAAACAGGTGACCCAAAGAAATTGCAAAGTCTTTCTCCTTGGCGTTACTCAAAATTGACTGGACATGGTCCTGGGCAGCGTGCTCTCCTTGATTCTCCTTGATTGGACTAGTCAATATCCAAAGAGGCCTTCTGACCTCATCTACTCTCTCATCCTGTAAAAATGATTTGAATGAGAATTCCAGCAGTCAAGGATCTCTTTCTTGTTGTGATACTGATGTTTTAGCCCTGAAAACAAACACAAAACCCCACAGTTCTTGCAGTTCTCATATAGTTTCAATAATCCTACTAAATGGACTGATATTGCTGGTTTATGTTTTCCCTTTTTGGGACTCCATGATAAACAGAGCACATGTAGTCACACAGAGTCTATTTCTATGTGAGCAAATCAGTTGTGTGATTCACTAGCACTGAGGCAAACTGGAATGAATTGACTGGTATTCACACTGTTCAACTTTCCTGCCTTCAAACAGAATGGCCCCATCCCAGCTGCCTACTGGAGTGCTTGGCCCATTCTTGCTCCTACACCATACCCAGGCGTACTCCTGGATGGGACTAGTAACGTACTGGGATCATTCCAGCTATTTAGCAGTGTAAGTTACCAGCTGCCAGCCTTTGGAAAGCACTGCATAATTTGTTAAGTGTAGAGCCACCCATTTAGACCTGCGTAGTGTTTTTTAAACATTGCTGTATTAATTGAAAAAAAAAAAGGATTAAACGGTAATGTTTTAGTAAAAGAAGCTCAGAAGATAGAAGCAAAAAATGCAGTCCCTATCCTCATTTTCCTGCTGTAAGCCAACATCCCTCAGGTTTGGATCATCCCTCAGGTGTGTGCTCAAGTCTTCCTGGAGGCTTTTTGAAGATCAGGATCCTTTTCCTGCAGGAGTTTTCTCCAGAATCAAAGAGATTTATCTCTGACCAGGATAACTCGTTGTGAATTTGTGTGGTTCCTCAGTGAACCCAAACTCTCACCTGACTCGCACTAGGAATGGCTGTATTCCCATTTCTTCCTGTCTTCTACTCAGAAACTTCCTGTGTGGGCCTGTTTGAAATATTTCTGCTGATGCCTTGGCTTCTTTGTTTTGCCTCTGGAAATTCTGTACTTTCTGAGGTCTTTTTTTTCCCTTGCAAATTAAATGACTTTCAGATTTAGGCTTTCTCCCTTGCATACTAACCATCTAATGAATATAGCCATTAATTACCTTATATTGTACTTACCCATCATTCTGGTGGGGATTTTTTGGAGCAGTGATTCTCAACCTTTTTTAATTCATGGAAAATACAATTGTTATAAAAAGAATCAAAAGATGTCCTAGACATTTCAAAAAAAAAACAAAACCCAAAAGAATTGTATTATTTTAGGTAGTACTGCAATGATAGGTCTTATTTGTGAATAAAAATGAGTTAAAATAAATGTCTATTCATTTTTTTAAACTTTTTTTTTTGTCTGGATAAAATCATATATGCATATGTTTCTCCTCTCTCCAAACTTAAACACACTATTACTTTGTGAATTGCCTTCTAATATTCTATGACAATAGTGACCAAAGACTGGGAGAAAACTTTTAAATAAAAATAAAGAAATACACATACTAGGAACATTGAGATGAATATTGTACATGAGCACACAACTGGATGTCTAAAGAGATTTTGAGTCTAAAAGTACAAATAAAGACCTATAAGACTGATTAAAAAAGGAAAGGAAAGGGGAAAGGGAAAAGGGGAAAGGGAAAGGGGAAAGGGAAAGGGGAAAGGGAAAGGGGAAAGGGAAAGGGAAAGGGAAAGGAAAAGGAAAAGGAAAAGGAAAAGGAAAAGGAAAAGGAAAAGGAAAAGGAAA